>PVKU01005863.1:0-115019 GCA_004027475.1 Anoura caudifer | reverse complement strand
AAGTGGAAAACTTATTTGAACAAATAATAAAGGAGAACTTCCCCAATCTGGCAAAGGAAATGGACTTCCAGGAAGTCCAGGAAGCTCAGAGAGTCCCAAAGAAGTTGGACCCAAGGAGGAACACACCAAGGCACATCATAATTACATTAGCCAAGATTAAAATGAAGGAGAGAATTCTAGAAGCAGCAAGGGATAAGGGCACAGTCACCTACAAAGGAGTTCCCATCAGACTGTCAGCTGATTTCTTAAAAGAGACGTCACAGGCAAGAAGGGGCTGGAAAGAAGTATTCCAAGTCATGACAGGCAAGGACCTACATCCAAGATTGCTCTATCCAGTGAAGCTGTCATTTAGAATGGAAGGGAAGATAAAGTGCTTCTCAGATAAGGTCAAGTTAAAGGAGTTCATCATCATCAAGCCCTTATTATATGAAATGTTAAAGGGACTTATCTAAGAAAAAGAAGATAAAAAATATGAACAGTAAAAAGATAGCCAACTCACAGTTGTTAGCAACCACACCTAAAACAAAAGCAAACTAAGCAAATGACTAGAACAGGAACAGAAACACAGAAATGGCGATCACATGGAGGGTTAGCAACAGGGGAGTGGGAGGAGGAGAGAGGGGAAAAGCTTCAGAGAATAAGTAGCATAGACAGTGGGTAGAAAATAGACAGGGGGAGGGCAAGAATGGTGTGGGAAATGTAGAAGCTAAAGAACTTATGGCACATGGACATGAACTAAAGGGGGGGAATGTGGGTGGGAGGGGGTGTGCAGGGTGGAGGGGAATGATGGGGGAGAAATGGGACAACTGTAATAGCATAATAAATAAAATATATTAGATAAATAAATAAATAAATACAGTGATAACCATGCACGGTGTCAGATGGGGACTAGACTTACTGGGGTGAGCCCTTCGTAAGGCATGTAAATGTCTAATCATTCCATGGCACACCTGAAACTAATGTAATATTGTATGTCAACTGTAATTGAAAAATAGATGTTAAAAAAATACTGTACTTTGCTGTGTATTATGCACAATTTTTGCCCAAAATTTTGAGGGAAAAATAAGGATGTGCATTATACATGGGTAGTACCTGAAATACCTTGTATCTGTCCTTGGGTTTTGTAATTATTTATTGCATAAAATTTCTTATACCATAGTAGGTTCAAAATTAATGTTAATATTCCTTTATAATACAAAAAACAAGTATCTAAATATAAATAAATACATAATTGAATTAACAAATTAAAACGAAAAAATTTTTTTCCTGAAAGTTTGCGCCAGACACATGGGTGTGCATCATACATGGCAAAATACAGCAGATGTGTGTGTAAAGCAGCACTTCCCCTGCCCCACCTCCACCCCCACCCCAGGGTCCTCAGATCTGTGGGTGCCATTGGGAGCATGAAAAGAAGTCAGTAGAATCACAAGACAATGCCAGGATCCCTGATCAGGTCCAGCTGCTGAACAACCCAAGATCTGTCCATCACTCCCAAGCTCCTTCTTATTGTTATGAGAGAACAATAATCTCCCGTTGGTTTAAGCAGCTACTAACGGATTTCTGTCCACTGCAGCCCAAAGGATTCCTTACTGATCCCAGGGCCCCAGCTCCCTGTTCAAGATTCACATGAGCCTTGCCTTCTCTGTCTGTGTCCACACCCACTCATCTACTCTCAGCACAGCCTCTGGCCGTGGTACCAGGCAGAACCACCTCCTTCCCTTGCCACTCGCTTTGCGAAGGCACAGCTCACCTCAGAGGCCCTTCTTGGCCTCTCACCTTCATTCCAGATCAGATCCCATGATCCACCCCTCTTTGTCTTTCTCATTTCACCAGTCTATTTTTGTTCTTTGTAAAATGCCCTGGCCCCCAGCCAGGATACAGAGGTATTAGTACACACTCTCCCTTAATCCCTCTGGCTCCTGTTCCTTTGTCTAAAGTCACGCAGGAGAACAGGGCAAATGTAGCTTTTTCTGCCTAGCTTTTCCTGAGGAAATGAAATGCTCCATCATGTGTCCCAGCCCCCAGATTCTCTCCTATTCTCCTCACCACACATGGCCCTGGAACCGTCTTTCTGTCTCAGGTCTCACAGGACCCCTACAAAGGAGGAATAGCAAATACATGGCACATGGCATGCATGTACTACTTCCTGATCCACTGTCCATGGCAGACATTGCTAATCAACCACAGCCCAATTGGGGCTGCGGGAGAAATGAGTTACAACCTTGACCTGTCTCGGAAGGTTTCAGGGAGGGGTCTTTATCCACACTCAACTCAAGACTTCTTTGAGGCCTGTCACCCTGATGCTTGTTACTCAGCCAAAGGGGGCCCAACCTGAAGCCTTGGACAGGTAGAGGTGGGTGTGAGGAGCAGGGATGTCAGGCCCCCGAGACACTGCATTGGAAGTTTGCCCAGGCCTTTCCCACCTGTGTTTTGGACTCACTTTGGGACCATCCTCAGTCCTTTTTAAATGTAGTTCCATGAAACAAGCCTATAGCAATCACCTACTATGTGCCAGGACTGAGAGCCCTTAAAGGGTGAATGAATCCTGGCCTATGTCCTAGATGACAAGATGATAAGGCAGAGTGCAGTGAATGCTGCAATAGAGCACCATTCAGCCATTCAGCAAATATTTATTGAGTGCTTACTATGTGTTAGGCATTGTGCTGGGTGCTGGGGAAGATGGTGAGTGAGCAGGGCATGGTCTCTGCCCTGTGGCACTGCAGCCATGCAGGAGTTGGATGCTCATCAAATCATCAGACAAATAAATGAGAAATGGGGCTGCGGTGAGCTGGGGTGGGGGAGCCAGGTGCTGGAGACCTTCCTCTGAGGAGCTGGGAAACAATCAACAAAAGTTAACTAGGCCAGTGGTTCTCCAATGGGGGTACTTTTACACCCCCAGGGGACATGTGGCAATGCCTGGAGACATTTTTGATTGTCATGACTGAGTGGCATTTAGTGGGAAGAGGCCAGGGATGTATTCAACATCCTCCAATGCACAGGTCAGCCACCCCACAAAGAATTATCTGGCCCCAAATGCCAATAGTGCTGATGACCTCACTCTTTACCACCCCACCCCCAATCATGCCTGAGAGATCAAGGATGTCTGTTTATCTCTTCTGCCCATTCCAATTGAGCATGGCCATCCATGATTGATTAGCAATGTCTGCCATGGACAGTGGGTTGGGGAGTGGTGGGTGTGTGCATACCAGGTGCCATGTATGTGCTATCCCTCCCTTGTAGGGGTCCTCTGAGGCCTGATGTAGAAGCAAAGTTCTAGGGCCATGCATGGTGACACTGAGAAACCCTGACCTAGACAAAGAGGGGAAGGAAGAAAGGTCCAGATGATGGAAGAGCTTTTATCCTAGCAAAGTGGGCAGCCCTTTAAAAGCATAGGTGGTGACAACTGGCTTTGAAAAGGTCTCTCTGGCTGCCATGGGCCAACAGACCACAGAGGGCCAAGGACTGGACGCAGGAGACACCTGGGGAGGCTGTTGGAGCCACCCAAGTGGGCAGCCACAGGAGTGTGATCAGATTAGCTGTGTACTCCCTGCAGGCCTGCACTGAGAGAGGACAGAAGTCTCAACATGAATTCCAGGGAGAGGTTTTGAATTTTGGCTACCATTTGGGACTGGACATTCCAAATACTGAAGTAAGACTGTACTTGGGACTAAATGACCATCCAGTGAGCAGAAAAGCCACAAGCAGAAAAGTCTCGACTTTTCCTCCAATGGCGGGCATAGATTACCTGAGGAGACAGGATTTATGAAGACAGTGGAAGGCAAAAGCAAAGCTGCATTTGGCTCAGCGTCACCTCAATCCAGCCTCGCAGCATCCCCCATGAGGCTGGTATTCTTACCCAACCCACTTCACAGATGAAAAAAGGCAGGTTCAACAAGAAAAGCCACTTGCCCTCTGTCATCAGCAAGCAGTTGACAGCAGTGGCATTCTATCCCAGACATGCCTCCAAATTTCCCTCCTTCCCCAGGGCCAGGCCAAGAGACACCAGCAGGAAAGGCAAAGGGTGCCCAGTGGACTTTAGCACCCCTAGACTGTCTCTGATTCTTTCCTGGCAGGGAACACATCTCTCCCTTCACAGTAATACTTCCCTAGGTCAGCAGTTCTCAGCAGGGAATGATTTCTCCCTCCAGGGCACAGTTGGTAATATGTGAGACATCTTTGGTGGGGGAGAGGTGTTTCTACTGGCATGTACTGGGTGGAAGCACGGTGCTCAACATCCTAGAAGGTCTAGGACAACCCCCAGCCCCATGACAAAGAATGACCTGGCCCAAAATGTCAACAGCCCTGCGGCTGCAACTCCTGCTCCAGGACTGCAGCCCCGGAAACACCAACATCTGAGCCAGGAAGGCAGAGGTGGCCAGGCCCTGCAGTGCGGTGTGTTAGCTGAAGACGTGCTGAAAGGTCCTTCACCTGAGAACCTCAGGTCGGAGGACTAATGAGTTGGGAGTGCGACCTTTATACAGCTCCAGAACAGGGCATCAGCAACAGGTTCAGCTGTCAGGATGCCTCGTCTCAGCAAAGGAGCACCCACAGGCGGGCAGAGGAGAGTGCGGACAAGCTGGTGGGGGGAGGCTGGGGCAGCAGCTGTTGCTGGAATGGGAGCCTCACCAAGAAGAACAATGTCCCCGGAATGCCAGGCGCACCACGGTGACAGCTGAGCCTGCGGGGTGGGTGGGCGGGGGGCGGGCATGTGAAGGGCACCGGGAAGGATGGAGCTGTCTGGGTGCCTCTGCCCCGCACACAGTCAAAGCAGATCATCCAGGGCTAAAAATACCAGGAACAAAAAGGCCACCAAAGGGTTGCCTGGCAGCCTGGGGCTGGATTAGACCCCTGGGGCTCCCTGGGAGTGGCAAGAACTGGGGTCCAGGTCCCCAAGCCCTGAAACCTGATACCAGGGTGCAGAAACCTTCACACAGTGGTAGAACCTGATGTTCTGGGTTCTAGTCCGACAGGCACTGGCAGCGGGTCCCTACAGAGTGACCACTCTTCTGAGCCTCAGGGTCCTCACCTGAAAAATGGGTCTGATACTAATATTGCTTCCTTCCTCACCATGTTGTGAGGATGAAATAGATGACAGGCAAAGAACTCAGCACAGCACCTGTCACACAGGAAGCTCCAGAAAGTGGGACCATGGTGATTTGATTTCTTCGGGGCCGTCAGCTGGGTGAGCTCACAGAGCAGCAGCTGGGTGGCGGCCATGGTGGGCAGGCAGGCAGGCTGTCCCCAGTCCTCATTACCTTCCCCCAGGGGTCCGGCATGAGCCTTAATATCCCCTCCAGGACTCGGCCAGCTTGTATGCATCCTTCCTCTGCCATGAAGGGATCACTGAAGGCAGGGAAATGTCCACAAATGAAAAGTATCCAGCAAGGGTCACAAGGCATCTTCCCAGGAGCTCTGCATGAGCGACCTGGAGGGTGAGGTGGGGCTGGAGCAGGAAATGAAGCTGGAAAGGTCACCAATAATAATGACACACACAGGCACATGTGTATACACATGCACACTTGAACTTGTGGTGCGGGTGCTCCATGCCTGGCACTGCACAAAGCCACTCACACACACCACATGAGTCAGCGCATGGAGGGCGCTTGGAACAGCGCCTGGCACACGATAAATGGTACCTGCTACCATTAGTGTAGCAATTATCTAGGTTTACTTTAAAGACCATCTCCTAAGGTCAGCACTATTGTTTCCCCCATTTATCAAATAAAGCATCAGAAGTTTAGGGTAGCTAAAGTCACTTGTCCAGGAACCCACCGTAGAGGAAGTATCGGAGCTGACCTGGCACCCAGCTTTCAATCACTGTACCATTCTGGTGGGCCAGGGTCAAGTGGCCAAAGATCTTAACTGCCAGGCTGAGGAGGGGAGATTTTCTGAAGCAGTGGGGAACCACTGAGTGAGTGTTCTGGAACATTATATGGGTCATCATCAGAGCTGGGTATCGGGGAAAGTATTTGGAGTATATTGGAGGCAAGAGAGGAGAAGCCCCAAACCAATCAGGAGCTACTACCATAAGCCAGATCTGGGGCAGGACGGGGAGGGGTGGGGAGGAAAGGATTTGCAAGATATTTTAGAGGCAGAATAGACAGATTTTGTCACCAATGGTGCAGAATCAAGATGACCAAGGATTTTGATCTGGGTGCCTAAGAGAGCCATGAAATCATTAATAGAAAAAAAGGGTAAGGGAGAGGAAAGAAAATGAATTTGTATTTGCTGTCTCTTTTATCCCCCGTCTCCCAGGACACAGGTAACAGCCAGCACTCTGGAATAAGCTGACGCTGACTGAACGCACACTCACTATGCACACAGAGGTGCCCTAGCACCTTACACGTGTGAGTGAACTCATCCGACCCTCACAGGAACCACTATTGGGCCCATCTCACAGATGAGGAAACCGAGGTGCGCTTTGCTAATGTCACTTGGCCGAGTTGAACTTGGTATACAGTGGGTGCCCCATCAAGGTGGCCGGTCCATCTACCCTGGGTACAAGGCCTGGTCCACTCCCTGGAGAAGCAGCCTTCCCCCCTTGGCAGCTCTCGTTGACGCCTGGGTGCCCTGACACAGGGAGATAGGCACTATCTCTTGATGACAGTCTATCAGCCCCGCCTCCCCACCTCAGCTTGGGGCTGGCAGGGCCCAGTATGCCTTTGTTCCATGGAGGAGGGCTGACTTCCCACCCTCCTTAAAGGGGCATTACACTCCAAGGCAAGCAGACCCACTAAGGCAGTTATTTCCAATCGTGTCACAGTGAACACCTCTATGAGCTTTCCCAGATATGGATACTAAGTTAACTTTTAATTTACCATGTCAGTGCATGGACTCATTTGATCTGCTGAAGAATTTTATAAAACAACCATATAGAGAAGGGTTTCCTTTTTACCTTATGAGGTAGGATACAATGACTTTGATTTAAACTCAGAGAACTGAAGAGAAAAAAAGTGCCTGCAAAAGAAAGGAATTTTAAAAATGCCTCCAGCTGAAGCTGGACAAAAACCTCTAAAAACCCCAAAACTGGAGATGTGGATTCCCACCTCCTCAAATGAAATGAAAGATAAAAACAGTCTGAAATGGCCAAATCAGCAGAAGATCTTCCCACAATGTCCCAATCTCCTGACAGTGACTATGTTACTCCTTTGGAAAAATGTGTCTGATCCTTTCTGAAAAAACATTTGTTCAGTTTTTGTTTTGTTCTTGGCACCCCGCTCAGCTGGTGCTCTAAGCACGTATGAGCCGTGCCCACTGTGAGAGCTGGCTCTGCCACCAGCCTCCCACTCGGCCAGAGAGGAGAACACGCATCCCAGACACGCATGCCATTCTCATCATTGAAGTGAGGGCTCAGGACACCTCAAAAGGTCTACAGGTGCACCAGTCGTGGAGTAAAAAGGCCCAGGTGGCCAGTGTGTGTGTGTGTGTGTGTGTGAGAGAGAGAGAGAGTTATGATGCCATTACTCTGTGAAAAAGTGCATTTTTATACACATGTATGTATGCATGTAGTATGATAGTCATGTGAAAACAAGGCATATATGTATGGGCAAATAGAGGGGGAGGAGTGAGAAAATGCAACATAGTATCCTGAATTAGATCCTGGACCAGAAACAAAGACAATAGTGGGGGAAAAACAAAACTGAAATCCAGATCAAGTCTGGACTTCAGTCAATAGTAATGTACCAACGTCCTTCCTTCAGTTTTGTCCAATGTCCCACAGTAACGTAAGATGTTAACACTGGGGGAATTGGGTGCAGGGTACATGAGAACTTTGTGACTTTTCTGTAAATTCTAAAATTAAAACTTTATTTTTAAAAAGTCTGGAAGGAATTTTATACAGTTCCTGAATGGCAAAACTAATCTACAGGCTTGAGGTCAAAAAACGGTCTCTGTGGGGGCTGCTGATGGGAATGGGCCACTGTGGGAAGCTCTGGGAGCTGGAGAGTCCTGCATCTCACCCAGGGGTGGTGACAGGGTGTGTGCCCATGTGAAAGCTCGCCGCACTGGGCACTTCAGAGCTGTGCGCCTCACTGCAGGTGTGGCTCCGTTTTTGTTTTTGTTTTTTTAAAGCACAAAGAACAAAAACTCTAGTCAAGATTTCACAGCAAATCACAAACACTGTTGTGTCCTCTGGGGAGGTTCTGGCCAAAGTGACAGAAAGGAAGTATTCTATCTGCAGTCAAACTATCTCTGTAATGTTTTAAACTGTTTATGGTAAGAAGGCATTCCCACTCACATTGCATTATTGAACATTTCACAGACATGACATGCATGCAGAGAAGGGCGCAGATCATAGAAGTACAGCTCGGTGAATCTTCCGACATGCAACCCATCGGGGCAGCCAGCACCCACGCCCAGATACCGTCCCAATGACCCCCAATTACTCCTCGTTTTTCTCAAATTCCGATTTAACTGGCATTCTGTACACAGCATACTTTTTTTTTTTTTTTTTTTGCTAAGCTTGACAATCCACCGCTAATGGCCGCTGGCGTCTACTTCCTTCCACTGTCCTAACAGCCAGACTCATTTTTGCCAGTTCATCCATATATCATTGTGAGACTGAAAATGTTCATGTTTACTTTAGAAAAGTATCAGGAGCAGCGATCTGCAAAGCGGGAATCGAAGGCGTACAGAAATGCAAACGTTCCTTACCTGTCTCCTCTCCTTGAGAGCCCTCCTTCCATTACACAGAAAACACTGCGGACTCAGGCAAAGGCGATGGATCCTGGTTCGAATGGAGGAACCGACGCCGAGACCCTCCAGGGAGGCCCCATGTGGTCGGTGGAGAGGGGCTCGTCCCGGATCGCGGCTTCCCCTCTTCTCGGTCAGGCCACATTTTCCAGGCCTGAGAAAAGGTTAGCAACTTCCTGGTCCCAAGTTGGGAGGTGGCGGGGCGGGGTCCCAGGTCTAACCGTCAAACACCCCAAAACAATCCCAGTGGCTGACACTTGCCACGCGCTCACAACGCGTTCATCCGATTTCATCTTCCTGGCACCCCCAGGAGGCGAGGGCAGTTACACCCCCACGTTACAGATGAAGAAACCGAGGCTCAGAGAGGGGAACACACCTGCCTAAGGCCACACAGCTGGCCTGGCTTCATGCCTTGGTTTATCGGATTCCCCAACCCCGGGGCAGCCACGCCAGGTCATTTTGAGGAGAATCAAAAGAAAACGATCTCTGCTGTCCTCCCGCGGGTGGAGGAGGGGAGCTCGGGGAGTGGGGGGGCGGGGGGGACTTGGCTCTGAGGCCGGTCAGAGTTCTCCCGCTGCAGCCACGTTCCTCCCGCCAGGCAGGGCGACAGGCTGCCGCCCAGCCCCGGAGTTCGCGAATGGTACCCGGACAGGGGCCGCGCGGTGTGGGGTCCTTCCCCACCCACCCCGTGTGGGGGTCCTGCAGGTCCTTCTCTCCTCAGCTGAAGAAGATGTTCGTGTGTAACAGCTGGCCCTTGGATGAGCTGTGTTTGAACGCAGGGGTCCACTTCTACATGGGCTCTTCACCCCAAAATCCAGTTGGCCTGTCATATCTGTGGGTTTCGCATCCGGGGATTCAACCATCCACGGCTGGGAAATGTGTCTTCGCATTCGCAGCAGCGGATTCCCACCCGCGGGGGGCGAACGCCAGCTCCACCTGCAGTTTGTCGAATCTGCGGAGGCGAAGGGCCAGCTGTAGAGTCAGAAGTTGCACATGGGTTTCTTGGGGGGCTGGCTGGCACCCCGGACCTGACGTTGTTCAAGGGCCAACTTGTACAGGCTTATGTTCGGCCTCTCCCTCTGAACCATTTATTTATTATCTGCCTCTCTTTGTGATTCTGCTCCAACATGTTCCCTGCACATTGTTTTCCTGGCCACTACGTGGGTTGCAAAAAAGGACCACCCTTTTTGGAAATCTACTTCCTTAATTTTTTAGTTCAGAAATCAGGTCTTAAAATCCAGGAAATCGTTTTTGGGTTTCACTTGTGTCTCCCTAAGTTTGTTTGTTTTTCTCTTCCTTAGAGGCAAGAACTCTGGGCCCGGCACCCACACCCACTAAATAAGGCCACGGCTTAATGCCAAGCCCTGAGTTCTCACTCCCTGGATCCCAAGGCTGCCTGCAGGCCAGAGGAGGAAAACCGTCCTGGGAGGGAGAGCAATAACCACAACACCTGGTGTTCTGACAGCAAGCTGCCTTTTCCAAGACTAAGGAGGAGCCCAGACTCTGGAAGCAAATGGGCCTCAGATCCACTCCCAGTTCCACCACTGCCTGACCCCAGGGAAGCTCACATCCCCTTCTCAGCCTCAGTTTCCTCATCTGTGAAATGGGAACACAGAGGATGAGGTAGTCCCTACCCCACACAGGTGGTTGGAAAATTCAATACAAGCCTAATTAATACATGTGTTCTTGGTGACTAGCACATAGTAAATGCTCAGTAAGTGAGTTATTTCTTTGGGCAAGCAACAAGTATTTGTGGAGCCACTGCCCTGAGCTGGTCATGAGCTGGGATCAAAAGAAATAAGTGAATTCCATAGCATATCAAGGGGTGAGAAATGCTGTGGAGAAAAACAGAGATGGGGGCTGGAGTGCAGGGCGAGAATGGCTGCTTCGATAGGGTGCGTGGGACAGCTCACTGAGAAAGTGACCTGAAGGTCTGAATGAGGGGAAGGGTGTCGGCTGGAAAAGCATTCCAGGCAGAGGAAACTGCTGGTGCAAAGGCCCTGAGGTGGGGCCTGTGCCTGATAACATTAGAGAATTTTAAGTCCCCTCTCCCTGCCATTTTCTCTCTCAAAATTGACAAGCACAAGTGTTGTCTGCCCAAGCGCTGCTGACAGCATCTCTCGCCGCGACCCCGCCGCCTGTCTCTTCAACCTTGAATGCCTTTTTGGGTCTCAAGTGTCACCAGGTGGTGAGTGAGCTGCCCTTACTTCAGAAGAATGGCATGGGCGGGAGTGGGGGGGACCTTAGGTGGCGTCCGCCCCACCTATTACTGCCAAAAGTGGTCATGGGGTTATTTTTAAACATGGGGAGGAAGTATTTATTGTTCTGGCCATAGAGGGCGGGCAGCCTGTGGGATTGATTGTTCTAGGGAACCAGCGCTGAGTCCTTTCCACCATGGTGAGTAGCGAGGGCTCTGGGAGCGGAGTGATGCTCATTGGGCGAGAAGGGGATGGCACCGACCAGCAAAGGACCAAAGGGGAGCCAGGGGAGGTGGCTTTTGAGGACCCCAGGCCCTGGTAGAAAAAGTGCTGCTTGCTGTGTGTGCACCGAGGAACCCTAATCAATGCCCTGATAAGCCACAAATAACAGCAGCTCCCGGGGACTTGCAAAAACAAAATAAGAGAGTTGGCTTTTTTATGGCTTGTCTACTGACCTCTGGAGGAATCAATAACTCCCAGGGCTGGCAAAATGGGATTGAACGCTTTTAAGGATCAAATTGTAATTCTTTTCTCTTGTTCAGGCAGCTGGGGAAAAGGTCTTTTTGTTTTCACCTTTTGAACTTGCAAAATTAAAATCTTTCTCCATGTGTTGTTTGGTTAGGAATCCCCCTCCCAAAGCAGGAAGCCCTCAGAATAGGGGAGCGCAGGAGAGGGGTTAGAGGGGCACAGACTCCAGAGCCAGACTGCCCAAGTTCAACTGCAGCTCTGCTTTTTTTTGGTGACTGTGTGACCTTGGGCAGGGGACCAGACCTCTCTGAGACTCAGTTGCCTCCCCAGTAAAATGGTGCAGGAACAATAACATCTACTTGGCAGAGCAGTCGTTCGGACTAAATGAAATCATATATATACAGTTTTAAGCATTTGCTGTAACTATTTAAAGTCAGACAGAAGAGTGGGGGTGGGGGGGCGGGATGTGAACTCGCTCTTCTCTACAGTTTTCACGGTGCAAGGCCAGAACATTTAGAGAGATTGCGCTGCCATTTGGATCAAGGGAAAATCATGTGTAGGAGTGGGGGAGCTGTAACACCCTGAAAAAGTGTCATTTCATCTCTGCATTCCTCATGATTTAGTGAGCCTGACTCCCCCCAACCCCAACCAATCAATTCTCCTTCTGTGCATTGCTGAACTTTTTGTGAAGTGCATCAGAACAGAAGCAGCTGGACCCGGCCAGAGATGATCTGAAAGGCTGGCCTCCATCCTCAGAGACACAGCTCCACCTCTCTGAGTTTTTAGAAGGAGTTGCTGCAAGATCCACAATCTCTTATGATCCACGAGAACCAGGGGGCCTTTGACAAATGTCACTTGGTGTCTTTTTATCCCACCAGCATCACCGTTTTGAGAAGAGTGTGGACACCATACCCCCATTTCACAGATGAGCAGCTGAGGCTCACCCAGAACAGAGATAGGGCCTGATCCCGTTTTCTCATTTCCAGCTTCTGACTCTTAATCAATCCTTTTCCCCCCTAGGCACCCAAGAAAGCCAAGAAGAGAATAGAGGGAGCCAACTCCAACGTGTTCTCCATGTTTGAGCAGACCCAGATTCAGGAATTTAAGGAGGTGGGTGCAGCTGTGGAACCATCAGCCTGGAGGCAGACACTCCCCATCCCCCTGCCCCATTCAGGAGCACCTTACCCTCTTCCCTGTTCCCTGCAGGGACCTCTGGCTTAGATGTCTTTATCCTCCAAACAACCCCAGATTCAGTCTGCACCTGCGTGTGACCCACTTGAAGAAATTATTTTTAATAACTTTTGCTAGTCATCAAAGTAAAGCCATTTTTTGTTGAAAATGTAGAAAAACTTTTCAGAAAAGCATAAAGAAAATATAAATGACCTGTAATTCTACCACCCAGAGATAGATCATCAGCTGACATTTTGGTACATACCCTGCAAATCACTTTTGTTACATATGTATATATTTCTTAATCAAAGTTACAACCTTCTGCACATACTGATTAGTGCCTGATGTTTTTCTCTGAGCAATTCAGTAACAACATCCTCTATCATTTATTTAGACCACTTCCTATTGTGGGATGTTACATGTGTTTAGAATGCTTTACTTTTATACATAACACATCTTTGCTTGTATCTCTGGTTATTTCCTTGGAGTAAAAGCCTAAAAGCAGAATAGCTGGGTCAAAGGAATTTTTTTTAAAAAGGAACTAAACACAACTAGAACCGCTGGTCCAAATTGTCCTCCAGAAACAAGGTGCGAATTCCTACTCCTACTGGCCCCAAGCGGAGAAAATGCTCCCCGCCCCCCACATCTCTGTCAACATCGGGCATAAATAGTCTAAAATGTTATTTTTACCAGTGTGAGAGATGAAAAGCAGTATCTCTTGGATTTCAAATTTTACAGTCCTTGATTCTTAAAAACCAGTGGGGTCTGAAACCCTATCACATGCTGCTGGACTGTGCCTTTTGAAGCAAACTAAGTCCCAGTTAGGCAAAAGCGTGCCACATCCTGAAGGTTTTGGAGGATAGACAATTCACTCGCTTTCCAGCAGCAGTGACTGACACGCCCCAAGTCACCAGCACTCCTACCTGGCCCTTCAGCTGAAGGCATGCTAAGCTATGCTAGATGCCAGCGTGTTTGATAGCAAAGGGGAAACCATCAGGACTTCCAAATGGGACATGCACACTTGCACCATTTGTCCCCACGAACATTCAGATCACAGGAATGTCATACCCCATAGGCCACGAGGGAAAGAGGAATTCCTGGGATGAAATGTCATATCTGAACCTGAAATAGTCACCTTCTCCCTCACCCCCTCCCAACCTCTGAGAAGAGATCAGCTCCCAATGGTGTGGGCAGGGGCTACAAATACTTTCAACAATCAGCTGCATCAGAGAACTCAGAAAATGTCAAGATGACACACCATTTGCAAAACGCCTGGGCATTCACAGAGCGCTTGGAGTCTCCCTACCTCCAAGGAGACAGGGGAAGATCACCAGCCCTCTCTTACAGATGATGTGGGCTGGCAAGTCGGGGAACAGACATGAGACCCTAGTTTTTAACGTTTTTCAACAACAGCTTTATAGAAACATAATTTACATACCACAAATTTCCATTTTTTAGGTAAGTGTACAATTCAGTGGCTAGTTAGGATAGTCACAGGGTTTTGTGACCATTATCCCCTACCTAATTTCAAAAGCAATTTTCATCACCCTCAAAAGCAATCTCATGCCCTTTAGCAGTCACTCCACCCTTTCCTCCTCCCCCAGCCCCTGGGGACCACTGATCTATTTTCTGTCTCTATGGATTTGACTGTTCTGGACATTTCATAGAAATCAAATCACACAATATGTGGCCTTTTGTGCCTGGCTTTTTTCACTTAGCATCCTGTTTTGAGGCTCACCTATACAGTAGCATATGTCATTGCTTCCTTCCTTGTTGTGTCTGAAAAGCATCCCACTGTAGAGAGAGGCCACATTTTGTTTATCCATCACTCCACTGATAGACATGTGGGCTATCTGCAGCGTGGGGCTTTAAGGAACTGTGCTGCAATGGACATTCGTGTTCACGTTTTTGTGTGGACAGATGCTTTAATTCTCTTGACTAGAAACCCAGCAAATGAATTGCTGGATCACACGATAACTCTATGCCTAACATTTTCAGGCATGGCCAGGCTGCTTTAAACCTTTGACTCTGGATCTAATGTCCTTCAGTGTTCCTTGAAAATCCCAGAATCCCCTTCCCCCTACCCCATGGCCCAGCCTCTGGGGCTCCTCCCTGCAATCTCTCCTGCCCTGACCAGCCAACCACCTCCCTTTCATAGGCCTTCACCATCATGGACCAGAACAGGGACGGCTTCATCGACAAGAATGATCTGAGGGACACCTTTGCTGCTCTCGGTATGCTGCCCCCGCTAGGGCTGGGAGGTGGGACCATCACAAAGGTGAAGAGCTTGTCATCTTCCCAAGAAACAGCTCAGGCATGACTGGCATTTAGGACAGGTTTCAGAGGATAGCAAAGGAGGGTTTACTCTTTGAGTGTCTTCACATTTTTTAATAACTTTTTCTTTGTGTGATTTGAATGCAGTGGTAGCTCACAATAAAAACCTTGGAAATTTTAGAAAAGTATAAAGAAGAAACATTACCCATTAGGCCACTCCCCACTGTTAACATTTCAGCCTCCCAGTCTAGGTAAATGGGGTGGGGAGTTAATAAGTGGAATCATTCTATTTTGGAATCATTTTTTTAAGATTTTTTTATCGATCAAATTGACTCAGATTTTATTTTATTTTGAGAGAAGGGAAGGGAGAGAGAATGAGAGGGATAGATACGCTAATGTGAGAGAGAAACATCCATTGGTTGCCTCTCATATGCGCCCCAACAGGGGACTGAACCTGCAACCCAGGTATGTGCCCTGACCAGGAGTCGAACCCACAACCTTTTGGTTTGCGGAACAACACCCAATCCACTGAGCCACACTGGCCAGGGCTGGAATAATTTTATTTTGGATCCAGCTCTTTAAAAGTTTACTTCTCAGCAGTGTGAGCATTAAGTCCATCCATGTCCAACATGCTCCCCCAGCCCCCCACTCCCTGAACTCAGGGCCACCATGGACAGTGGTGCAGGCAGCACACCACCTGGCTCCACAGCTGGGCCACTGTGGGTTTTCATAGTCAAAACATCAATTATCTTAAGAAGGGGAGTCTTTTTCTAATTTGCACAAAGGTGCAGTGCTGGCCTGTGGGAAGGGCTAGTGCAGGCAGCTGCACCAGAATCCTCACGGCTGCGTGGGTTACAGCAGGTGTAACCTGAACAAGCTCCCTCCAGTGATTCTGACCTGCCTCTCCCACCTCCAGCTGGGAAGAGCTAATTTACAAGATGACCATTTCCCACTTGAGTAAAATGTTAAAATATCTGGATACAATGTCCCAGGTTCTAAAGATACTACTTTAAAAATAACTAACCCCTCCTACTGAGTTTGGGTTGCTTCCAGGTGTCTGTTATAAATAACACTGTCAAGAACATCTGCTCACGTGAATCTTTAGCCCACCCACTTGGTCTCTGATGATTCTCAGACTCAGTGCCCCAGAGTGGAATTACAAGGGCAAATGCCAGTGTCCTGAGAGCTGTTTCTGTCCCCACCCGGGGGCTCTGAGTGCGTGCTTCCTGTCCTAGGGCGTATGAACGTGCAAAATGATGAAATCGATGACATGATAAAGGAAGCACCAGGTCCCATTAACTTTACGGTGTTCCTAACAATGTTTGGGGAGAAACTTAAAGGTAAGTTTGTGTGCATCTGTGTGTCTATGTGTCTGTCTCTGTCTTTATGTGTCTTCATCTTTGGGTATGAATTCAAGCTCTAGGAGAATAGACAAGGATGTCCAGAAGAGGGAGGGGGAGTGACACTGGGGAAAAAAGGAAAAACAAACAGCAGCTAACAGTGTTCCAAGCCTTCTCTGAGCCAGGCCTCACACTAAACATTTATATGCACAACCTCATCTAATAGCACCTGGGAGGTAGGTCCTGCTCCCACCCCCAGTGTACAGATGGGGAACTGAGGCTCAGAGACAGAAAGTCATGTACCTAACAAATCCCAGTCCTTCTAAATCTAGATCTACATTTGAACTTGGGTTTTGCTCAAAAGTAATCAGATTCACAGCCCACTCTTTTAAAATATCAAGGCTCAGTGCTCAGAGGAAGGCAGGGTCTCAGCAGTATAGACTGGCTGTGCCCTACCCCCCAACCTGGGCGGGGCTTGGGTCCTGCTTCCTGGGGTACGACAGGTTCCTGGGCATGTTTCAACCCTGCTTTCTGTTTCAGGGGCAGACCCTGAGGAGACCATTCTCAATGCTTTCAAAGTGTTTGACCCCGAAGGCAAAGGGGTGCTCAAGGCTGATTAGTGAGTGGGATCTGTGGGGGTGGATGTGGGTGCTCCCTGCTTCCCCCCCACCCCGGCCCACCTGGCGCCAACACTGCTCTCCTCTCTCTGCAGCGTTAAGGAGATGCTGACCACACAGGCGGAGAGATTTTCCAAGGAGGAGGTAACAGAGCCCTTTGGGCGCTCTCTGCACCCCAGCTCCCTTCCAGGGGCTGCGACGCCCTCTTTTCTAAAACACTCTTGACCCCACACTGGGAGAGAACCTACTGTTGTGTATGGTCCCTCCCTTACTACGTTTCGTTCTCTCAATCACCCCGTGAGGCCAGAATGAGTATGACTGTCATTTATAGATGGGAAACTGAGGCCCAGGGAGTACAGTTGCTTGTCTGAAAGGATATGACGGATGCTAACCGCAGGTCTGTCTGACCCCAGGTCTGCCTTCCCCACAATGCAGGGCACCTGGTTCGGGCATCCGAAGGAGTACAGGTGGCGTGCAGGGTACCGGGCACTGTCTCGAAGGCTGCGTCACCCCGCACAGTTCTCCCAGATGCCATTCTTGTAATATGTATCATAGAGCATGTATTTGTTGCAGTAGTGTTGCAGCAGATGGCAGTAAAGTGTCTTTTATAATTTTTTTAAAAAATCAGACTATATGAGTTTTCTGGCAGGTGGCAGTAATGTGCCTGGAAGAAGGGACACTTGATAAGTCACCACAAGTCCCAAGCAACAGTCCTGTCGTTGTTAATGTTTAAAACAGACCCTCCGAAGGCCTGATCCCATCAAGTTCCACATTGCACTAAAAAATTTATTTAGATTTTCCCTCCAACACTTAAGCAGTTGAAAGAGACTGCCTTCACCTCCCACCAGCTCTGTGACTTCGGACCAGCTCCTTGACTTCACTGGGCCTCAGTTTCCTCATCTGTAAAACAAGGCCAGTAACACGGCCTACCTCGTAGCACACTGTGAGATGCAGCGAGGGAATACGTGCGATCAGGGCAATGTTACCCTGTGTTGGCTGTTAATAGTCTGTATATTTTTTTCTTAAATAACCAGTCATTATTTTTTAAATGTAGAAATCGCATTTTTTAAAAAAATCTAGATTCCTAGAGTCAGAGTCCCTCAGAGTCTGACCTCCTCGCCCACATGGCCACATCCAGCTGGCCCTCATCAGCTGCCACTTCTGTAAGTGGCCCGTGTGTCTCCATTTTGCCACAGTCCCCACCAGGCCCACCAGACTCTCTGGGGAACATCCCTGCCAGGTAGCCCTTGGGCTCAGACCCTGGGAAGGAAGGGCGAGGGGGCAGGAGGGCTCAAGGGAGATGCTGGCCTGAGATTCAGGCCCAAAGGATGTCCTGGTCAGCACTCCCTGGGGATAGAACAGCCCATCTGAGAGGTCCCAAGCGAGCCCCACACTGACCAGGTGGCTATGGGCTTCCCCAGGGAGGGCGTGACCTTGGGTCTTGCTGCTCTCTTCCACAACTAGTGACAAGGACTTCCTGGAGGGCATCTAGTAGTGCATCTCCACGTCTATGACCCCCCCACACCTCCCTTACACAACCCCTTCTTGCCCCCATCCCATATCCCCCTCCTATTTCCCTTCCCATCATCCTCTGCACCTCTTGCTGGTGCATTTCAGATCGACCAGATGTTTGCTGCCTTCCCGCCTGATGTGACTGGCAACTTGGACTATAAGAACCTGGTGCACATCATCACCCACGGAGAAGAAAAGGACTAAAGGGAGGGGCTCGCTGCTGGGCCTGGGCCTGTCTTTGTGTGTCTGTTGGGGGGGGGGGTCCCTGCTCTCCTCACCCTCAGCCCAGAAAGGCCGCCATCTCTGTCCCTGCCCTCTTAGCCTGATGGCTGCCTCATACATCTACCTCCATCTTCCTTGCAGCCTGGGTGGCTCAGCAATGCCACGAGGCCACACACTCTGCAGGTGGAAATCCACGCAGGGGCCTCTTCAAATAAACCAGAGGTTGTGTATCTGTTTATGGCGTTTCTCTGACCAAAGTGCCTGGAGTAAGGTTGGCTCTTTGCTAGTTCCCACGGAGGCAGCGAACCACCTAGTGGTGGCCCTGCTTCGTTAGTGCTGAATCTCGGAGACTCTTTATTTAACACAAACTTTTGCAGGCACTCAGGACAGTCGCTATCTAGGGTCACATTTTAGGGAAATGTTAACGAGAGGAGCAGAGCCCTTTCTCCCAAAGAGCCCCAGCATTTGCGGAGCCCAGCTTCCTGACACCCTCTCCTCTAGGACACCAGTGGAGTGCTCCTCCCAGATGTGCTCAACAGGCCCCATGATGTTTGAAAAGGAAGAGGCCTCACAAGCATAAGAATATGGCACATTTGGGGGGGAAAAATCACATCCACTCATTGTAGGAGGTCAATTTCTAATTTTAGATAAAGTAGAACCTGTCTGTACTTCTCTCCTGGTGAATCAGGGGAGGGGTACCAATTTCTGACCCTGTCTGAGGTCCAAGAACTAGGCCTGGGCTTGAATTCACTCCTGATTTTGAGTGATCAAAGTCATTGTTAATGTATTTGGGTCTACCTGGGCTTGTAAAAACCCCAATTTAGGAAACAAATGGGTTCCCATAACTAAGAAGTCCAAGGTCTTCAGGCATAGCTGCATCCAGGAGCTCAGACAGGGCCACCGGTCCCTGAAGAGGCTTCACCACTGCTCTACTTTGTCATGTTGCTGTGCTCTCAGCAGCTGCAAAATAGCTCCCATCTCTCTTCTCAGCAACTTTCCTGGAAAGAGGGCCCATCTGTTTTCCCTGGCTCCCTGCCAGTCCCAGAAGAGGGCCTCTGGGGTACCTAGCCAACCTGAAACAGGTGTAGTGCTCTGACTGGCAGATCTGGGTCACATGATGAACCCTCATGGGGTTCATGATTCTGGGGCTAGAATCAGCCCCTTCCCCAACCATACAGCTGTCCCCTAAAGGCAAATCCAGATGCCTTCCAGGAAGAAGGGGAGTGAACATCACACTCATACATTGTCAAGAGAATCCCCAGAACTCAGGACAGCCAAAGCAAATGACGGGGTGAGAGCTGAGAGCTGAAACTGGGGATGGGAGTGGCCACTGGGGTCACCCAGAAGGCAGGATGGGGTCCAGGTGGCTGGAGGAGCCAGAGCTGGAGCAAGTCCTCCAGGGTCAAGGAGAGCAGCAGAGCCCCTGCAGGCGGAGCTCTGGGTCCGCTCCCTTGGCCCGAACCACAACCTCACCCCTGGCTTCCGGGACCTGGGGCCCCCCCTCAAAGCCAACAGCAAGCTGGACAGGCAGGGATGGGGGACCCCCACCCCATGATGACCAACCCTGTTCCGCATGCTGTCCAGAACCTGCTACCTGGGTCTCCTGCAGAAGCCTACCCAGGTGCCTGGGAGACCTCGGATGGGCCCCAGCTCAGTCAGTCGAGGGCAGCATGTGTTTCAGGGCATGGCATCGTTCATCCTCGACACACATGAAGATTCAGACACAGAGGTTGCGTGACTCCTTCCTGTGAGGGGCTGCTGCACCCGTGTGACTCTGGGGCATGAAGATCAATATTTTGGCTTCCCCCTGACCCCTAGGCTTCACTCATCCCTGCTTCACCTAGGGGAGTGGTCGAGGGGTAACCCATGCCAGGCACCCTCTCAGGTTCTTGGGGGGCCATGGTGACCTCATTCAACTCTTGCATCCTGTGCCAGCTTTGGAAGGCAACCCCTCCTGCTCCTCGGCCCTGTTCCGTGGTGGGTCCCAGTGCCCAGCCTCCTGGTAGTAAGTGTGAAGAGGCACTGGGGTTACAGAACAAAACGTTTATTCTGTCTGGTTGTGGCACAAATGTGGCCCCATCCACATCAGACCATTAGCTTCTTCTTGGGCCTCAGGTCATCCCCCTTTTCAGTGATCCTGCCCAGCTTAATTCCCTGTGAGACTCTCTCATGGTGTTGTGGCTGAGCACCATCTGCCGAAGGCTGCTGTGGTCCAGGGGCTGGTCCACTGCGCCAGAAAGGAGGAATCAAATCCAGCCCACTTCCTTCCCAGGGCAGTGCCTCCTGGCCCCATTCACAGGTGCCCAAGGCAAGGATGTCCACGCCTGGTTTAGGGGTCCTCCACAGCGTGGAGGGCTCAGGGAGGAAGAGAATAGGCTCAGGGGTGCTAGGACAAAAACTGTTTTTTTCTCCCAGGTGAGTTTGATTTAAGCTCCAGGACTCAGGGCCACCATGTGCGGTGGTTCAGGATGTAGGGCCAGGTGGAGACAGGTGAATAAATCAGCTGAGATCCAGCCCCTACCCAATTGCCAAACCATGTCTACCCAGATAGGGCACTTTTGTCTAACTAACGTTCATTCCCAAAGGGGCTGCCTCTTCCAGTTCACATGTAGGAGCCATAGAGGCTAGTAAGCTGAGAGAGCCAGTGCTCATCAGCATTCCCTCGAATGGAGGAGAAGACCTCTTCTGTAAGGTCCTGGCCTTGGGAGCCATGCCCCGCCAGCCTCCTCCTTAGGAACTCAAAGGGCCAGGGGGAGCGGTCCGAAGCGGGCTGATGCCAGACCCAGCTTCCTCTCCTGCTATGGTTCAGTTATCTTGCCAAAACCAAACAGAAGGCGTGTGCACGTGTGCACCTGCACGCCTGTGCACTGGCAGCCCCCTCCCCTGTCCTTGACACCCCCGCAGGCTTGAGATGCTGCTCAGAGGGGCAGCTTTTTTAAAATCTATCACTAAAGTGACACAAGGTCATTGAGAAAGAAGAATTTAGACAGCACAGAGCTGTTTAGGTTAGAAATGTAAAGCTCCCTACAAACTACCACCCAGAAATATCCCCTGTAAGTCAGCAGATGCACCCTCTTTGTTCTGGTTTGCATAATCAAGATACCTCCTGCTCTCCTCCTCCTCCTCCTCGCCTTTCTCTCCCTCTCCCTCTCCCTGTCACATATCAGGGTTATGAAGGCCTGTCCTGTGCATTGCAGGGCTGTGGCAGCTTCCCTGGCCAAGTTTACCCCTGAGGAGGAAATCACCCTTGGCTGAGAACCACCGAATATATATATATCATGTATATTTATATTATATTATATTATATTATATTATATTATATTATATTATATTCATTGCATTCTGTTTAGTAGCTGCCTCATATTCCACTGTGTGTAAGGATGAATTGCAACTTATTCAACCAATCTCTGATGGATGGGCATTTCAGACATTTCCAGTTTGGGGCTACAGTGAACCTCCCCCTACCTTCATCCTAGACCCCTGAAGACATTCTTCCTGAAGGACCCGTGCCCATAGGTGGGATTACAGGCTCATTGGGTGTATCCGTCTCTCAGGCTTCCCACGCATGTTGCCAAACTGCCCTCCAACAATGGGGGGGGGGACGATTTTATCCCCAGCTTCAGAGATCAGGGCTGGGTCCCCCCTTCGAGGGGGAGTGCCGTGAGCTTCTGCCTCGGAGAGGAAGGAAGGCCAATGGGCCGGTGCCAGAAGGGCCACAGTTAAGGCTTCTGGCATGAACCACAGTGCAGCTGCTTCAGCCATGGGGTTGGGGACCATGAATGGGACAGGGACCAGGGAGGTCATGGGTGGCGTGAGGCTCAAGAGCAGAGGATGAGGGTGAGAGATGAGATCGGGGAATCCTGTGAGCCCACAACTTGCCAATTTGGAAACTTCTGGACATTTTAAGGTTCATTGTGAATGGTCACAAAGTAGCTGTGAATTAAAAATATCCAGGATAACTAAACTTTAGGATCTGTGGGTCTGCCACAGATCAGGGGGAAGCATCCCCAGAGAACCATGTCATGTAACCACAGCCAAGATGGTACCCAGTGAAAGTGATGGGCCCACAGGGGTCCTAAAAGGGGGGAAACTGAGGCTCAACACTACAGACCCTCGAGAGAAAGGCTTCCTATGAACCCTTAACCCAGCAACTAGGAGGGATCGGAGGAGAAAGAGAACTCACCTTCATCCAACCTGTCACTGAAGGGGTCAGCCCCGAGCACTGGGGGGATAACCTTGGGGTGCTCTGTGCGCTTCAGGAAGGAGGCGCCTCCCCAGAAAGGGTTGGCAAAGTGCGGTGGGTGCTCGGCCTCCGCCCCTTCCATTTCCAGGATCCGCTTGTAGGACTCCAACAGCAGAAGGTCATTGGTCTTCTTTTCAATGATGGCTGGGAAACACCAAGGTGATTAAGGTTACTGCCAGGAGACCTGGCTGCGGGCAATCTCGGGGTGGTGCCCCCCTTCCTGCTGTAGAGGAAGGGAAGAGACAGGAAGTGGGGGGTCGTGAGCTCCTGTCAGGACAATGGCTTTCTCTTGGATTTCACCATGTATTCTTGAGGGGGCAGTGCCACCCCAAAAGGGTACAACTTGGTTCTTAAAAGGCAAAAAATAAACTGACTCTATAAGGTGTAAATATACATACCTTATAAATAAGGTATAAATATAAATATGCAGATATACATACAGGACATAAACAACTATACAATGTATTAACAGCATTAAATTTTTATGAGGATGGGGCAATTAGGAAAAAAGTATCTAAAAAGACTCCTTGGAAAGCTGAGAAACACTGGCTATACAGTAAAAATTGAAAGCCATGGGCGGCCCTGCTTTAAACTACTGATTTCTCCTTGGTGCTCGCTCTGTCCCAGCCTTCCAGGCCTTCGCTCATGCTGTTCCTTCTGCCTAAAATGCCTTTCCCTACACTCTCCTCAGAGTAACCCCTACTGCTGTTTGAAGACTTAGGTCAGGCCTTGCCACCTGCAGGAATGTTTCCCTGACCTGCCTTGGCTGGGGGAACTGTCCTCCTCACTGTCTTACATAGTCCCATGCAGTTCCTGGAGTCATTCATTCATTCATTCATTCATTTCACAGATGATTATTGGATGCCTCCCATGCCAGGCACTGTGCTAGAGATTGCGGATACATGGAAGAAGAAAATCCAATAACAAACCAGCAGCCCCTGCCCTGATAAATAACACAAGCTTCGGTGTTTATGTGAAGATGGAGAGAAAGACAAGTTCAACAAATAAACACGTGGACCCCTCACTACCCAGATGCTCATTATCTGAATTGGGTAACTACTGGATTTGGATGAGTTAAGAAAGATAAATCTCACAGTACCTAAACTGCTGCTATTTCTTGCTGTAAGTCAGGGACCAAAAATTTGCATCTGGAACTGGCTGTCAGATCTCAAGAACCTCATAGATTCTGAGAGTGAGAACCAGCTGGAGACAAACTGGGTGAGTACTCAGAAACAGGCCGGCCATGGGAGGAAACCATAGTACAGGATGGGGTAACCAGCCCCTGACAAGGCAGTGGAAGGAGTCCTTACTGGAGAGAGGACATTTAAGCTGAGATCTGAGACTGAGGAAGAACCAAATATCGGACAGCTATTCCAGGAACAGCCTGTGCAAAGGCCCAGAGGTGGGAGTGAGTTGGTGGGGAGGGTTGGAAGTAGAGAGAGGAAAACGGTGTGACTGGAGGTGCTGAGCAAGGAGGGAGAGCAGGACAGGAGATGAGAAATGTAAGTTGGGCCCAAGTTCTGAAGAACCAGAGAGGCTGCGGGCAGGAAAGATGTCCTGATTGCTATCCTTCCAAAGGCCCTTACCTGGCATCAGGGAACTTGGATTGCAGGAAGGTGCCTGCCGCCATTAAACAATAAGAGTGGCTCACTCTGCCTAAACTGTGTGTGCAAAAAAAAAAAGTGGTACTTTACGCTAAACACCTGCTTTCCTCCCTGGGAATCTGAATTTGGGTGTGTACTAGTCTTGAATGAGCTTTCCTGGTTGACACATTTCATATGTATTGTCACAGCTCATGACTGGGGGACTGTGTCCTGTCTGACCCCACTGGGAAAGCACCCTTGGACGCTTGCTCCTTGTTTCCTCCAGACCTCACCCCAAGCGTCTTTCCCCTTTGCTGATTTTGCTTTGGATCCTTTTGCTGTAGTAAGTCCTAGCCAGCAGTCCAACTGTATGCTACATCTGTGAGCCCTCCTCACGACTCACTGAACCTGGTGGGAGGGGACCACCTTAGGGAGTTTCCAAACACAAACTGTATCGCTAAGAACCTTAGGTTTTGTTTTAAGAGCAGTGGAAGCCATTCATTCCAAATTGTCATCATCTGTGTAGGTGCATCCCTCCCTCTCTATGCTGAGCTCAAGGCCTATGACTAGAAATCTGTGTTCTAGTTAATAGTCATTGGCCACATGCCAGGCACTGCTCTGAGCACTTGTATTTCCTCCTTTCCAATCTGTAAGCTTTTCATTTCTTCTTCTTGTCTTGTTGCATTGGTTAGGACAACCAAGACAATATCCAATATGAATGATGAGAGAGCAGACATCCTCGCCTTATTTCTAATCTTAGAGGGAAAACATTCAGTTTTTCACCATTAAGTATGAGGCTACTTGTAGGTGTTTTTGTTGAGAGTTTTTAATCATGAATGAATGTTGAATTTTGTCAAATGCTTCTGTTGTAATGATCATATAGTTTTTCTCTAAGAACTATTAACTTACTCAATCCTCCCAATAACCTTATAAGGTAGGTATTGGGTTTACCTCTTATATCTTTTCTTTTTCTTTTTTTTGGTGGAAAAAAAACTAAAGCATAGAGAGGTTCAAAAAGTTGCCCCAAGTCACACAGCTTATAAGAGTAGAACCAGGACTTGAACCCAGGCAGGCTGGCGTTACTGCTCACATGCTTCACTACCAGACTCACTACCACCAAAAAAAAAACAAGTCCTCCTGCCTGGTTACAGAAAGCTCTGGAAATGGTTCCTAAGGGTTCAACGGGACTGGCTTGACTCACCAAAGTACTGAGAAAGGTTGGTATCAGTGATTTTCCCTGTCTCCCCCAACTGCACCAGGATCTTGGTGGCATCACAATTTATCTTCTTAAAAAGATTCTCCACTGAGCTCTTGAGATCCTCCAAGGTCTTGTTGATTTCCTTGTAGCTGTTCTCATACATATCTGCCTCCTCGGTGGTCTTCTTTAGTTTCTCCTGGAGGCAGACCCCGATTCCCCCCCAGGTCAGCCAGGCTGCCACCCTAGGGTCAGCCTACCCCTGCAGACTTTCAGTGGGAATGAGGGTTCAGGACCCTGTGAGGCCAGGGTCTCCAAACTTCAGGTTTTCAAACCTTGAAGGGGGTGGGAGATCAATTTAATGAGCCTCAATCAACATTAAAAAAAGAATTAAATAGAACAGAAGAGAAAGGAAGAGAAAAATACTAGTATGCACTGCAGGTAAGAAGGGTAAGTATTGTTTAAGGTAGGTTTTATTTTACTTTCAAATATGCATGTATGCCTACATGTGTACTAGATTCATTTGTTTTTTATTAAAAGCTGGTGACTCATTTTTTGTAAAACTTTGACCCACAGGAAAAAATACATTTTACATTTGCAGCCTAATACCTACCTACCCACCTACATACGTGTGTGTTTATATATTATCTAATCAAATGAAATTACAGTTTCACAAACCAATATTCCTATTGTATGTTCTAATATCTTCTATTCTGTTCTATTCTATTCTGCCTTGTTATCTTTAAGTGCTGGTTGCCATCCAACAAACCAACTTCAGCACTCGCAGTTTAAAATACATTGATTGCTCTAGCCCAGTGGTTCTCAAAGTGGTGCCCCAGGACCGGCAGCCTCAGCTTGAATGGAGGGCTTGTTAGAAATGCACATCAGAGGCTGCGGTCCAGACAGAGGCTGTGGGGTGGGGCTGGCAATCTGTGCTTTAATGAACCTCCAGTTTATTCTAACTCACAATGAAGTATAAGAACCTCTGCAAGTCCACTGGGTTGCAAACTTGGCTTCAAGTTAACATCACCTAGGAGCTTTAACGTATTTGCTGCCCAGACCTCAGTCTCAGAGATTTGGAGCCACTGTTCTGGGGTGCAGCCTGGGTGTTGGGAATGCTAAAGTTTCCGAGGCGTCCTGACTCGCAGCCTGGCTGAGAGCCACTGTTCTAGGCTGAGTGCCTCAACACCTCCTGCATCTCCTTCTGAGTCCTCCCCTTGCAAAGGTTAATCAGGTCCAGCAAGGGCTGACCGCATTCCCCAGGGCTCTGTCTCAGATCATGATTCCCAAGGGTCAGCCCCATCCACACACCCATTTTCCAGGTGAAGAAACTGAGGCTCTGAGGCAAACAGCCCGGAGAAGGGAGCCAGGATTTCAACTGTTTCACAACTGCCATGCCATCCCTGGCCGGCGGGGGCAGGGGCGGGGGTGGGGGGTAGGTGCTGGCAGCTATCAAAACCGCTATGCCAGGCAGCTTCCTGTTTCAGTTGCATTTTCCTCATAGGACAGCAAGAGCTGCCTTCTGATTCTAAAAGTGCATCAGAAGTTCATATGATCAAAAAAAATTTTTTTAAGCCTTATGTGATGGTGATAACATGTGTCCAACACCTAAAATGCTCCAGGCATTTCATATGCATCATCTCAATTTATCCGCACAATGGTCCCTGTTTTCAGATGAGGAATATTGAGGTCAGAGGAGAAAAGTTAACTTGTTTTTAGCTCCCTGTATCAAGTCATCTAACTACCTGACCTTGGGCTTATCTCTTTATTTGGACAAGGGGAAAGTAGCAGTCCTATGAAGTAAGAATGATTATTACCTCCATTTTACAGGTGAGCAAACAGGCTCAGAGAGGCTGAACCACGTTCTCAAAGTTACACAGCTAGGAAGGGACTTTTCTGAGAGCCAGACCCGAGCATCGGTTCTCAGGGCCTGGCTGCTTAACTCCTATGCAAAACCCATTTAGAAACTGGCCCCACTTCTCCCAGAGGGACAGCAGATGGCGAAATGGAAGGTGTGTGGAAAGGGCCCAAGAACAGAGCATATGTAAGTGACCTTTAGCAGGGGCTAAGCACTGATCTTGTGAGCCTATGGTTATTAAGACAGATTCTCCTGCATAGAGCATTTGCATTTGAAAGGCTTCCAGGAGTCCTGTTAGATCCAAAGAAGGAAGAGCTGATGGTGGGAGACATTCTTGGGGTTGTCTGGTCAGCCTCCCCAGGAGGCTACCCTCTTTAGACCTTCAAAATCCAGAGATGCAGGGCAGCACTCGCCCCAACCCCAAGAAGGCACCTGGATGCTGGGTGTCTCTAAGCCGAGGATGTGGGACCGCAGGCCTGTGCCT
Source organism: Anoura caudifer (assembly GCA_004027475.1). Taxonomy (NCBI): domain Eukaryota; kingdom Metazoa; phylum Chordata; class Mammalia; order Chiroptera; family Phyllostomidae; genus Anoura; species Anoura caudifer. The sequence continues at coordinate 87,164 of PVKU01005863.1, read as the reverse complement.
CACTTAGGGAGGGTCTCCTTGAACTTGGGTCCTGCCTGGAAATCTAATTCTTCATTCCTGGACTCCTGGGGGAGGCCTTTCTGAGCTTCAGCAGCTCAATGGGCAGTATGTGCTTTGCTGCCCTCCAGTGGCCCACCAGAGAATGGCACCACCATGGCTGTGTACCAGGTGCAGGCTAACACCAGAAACAAGCCCCAGAGAAGGGAAGGGAAATGACCTAGGAGCACAGTTCCTGCGCCAGAAACCATTGGATTAAAATGGCTTTGCACTCAACTCTCTTGAGTTCACATCTTTGGCAGCGGTTTGCTACCTATTCTCCCTTTATACCTGGATAACAAAACCCTGATTGTAGTTAGGGCATTGCCCTAACTCTCCTTCACAATAGGGAGGGCCAGTGTGGTGTAAACACAGAAGTCCCTGGCTGGGACTTCAGGGAAAGAACTTTAAGCCAAATGACTCACCAGCAAGACCTTTTTTTTCCCTTTTCCACTTTCTTCCTATCTGGAATGTATATGTTATGGCTGACCATCAGCAGCCATACTACAACTATGAGGCATCCTTGGGAATGTAAGCCACACACTAAGGGCAGCAAAACAGAAAAGGGGAGCCTGGCTCACTGATGATATCATGACTGGTCCTGAAGTGCCTATCTTCAGACTTATTTCCTAACAAAGTAAATAAATTCTATGTTTTAAAAAAGATTTTATTGACATACTTTTAGAGAGAGGGGAAGGGAGGGAGAAAGGGAGAGAAACATCAATGTGCAAGAGATACATGGATCAGTTGCTCTCACGCCCCCCACTGCGGACCTGGCCCACAACCCAGGCATGTCCCCTGACCATGAATCAAACTGGTGACCTTTCAATTCACAGGCCAGCGCTCAATCCACTGAGCCACACCAGCCAGGGCTAAACTTCTATCTTGATTAGGCCACAGTTATTCTGAGTCTCTGATATTAGCAGCTAAATACAATGCAAAGCTCATACAGTATCCCAGATCTATGATGTCGGTCAAGCAACTTTGCCTCTCTGAACCTCAGTTTCCTCACTGTAAAATGGAGAGATAACAGCATGTACCTCACAGGGCTGTTGGAAGGATTACATGAAATAGTGCAAGCAAAGCACTTAGCCTAGTATTACTGGTATGTAGTAATTGCTCAAGAAATGTTTGTAATAACTATTATTGATTGAGAATGGGCTACAGCTAGGACAAGGGGGAGAAGGAAGGAAAGTCCGAGGCAGACATCTGTCTGCAATTTGCCAGCCTGGGATGAGTTTACAGGTGCACGGCCCTGGGCTAAGCTCCCTAAAGCCTTTAAAGTGGACAAAGGGGCCCTAGAGACAAAACTCTGCAGCAATACCTGCAGCAAAGGCTGCCTGTGACAAAGGGTCCAAACCTGTCAAGTCATGACTCATGAGAGTCACAGAGCAGGTGTCTCACTCCTTCTGAGAACCAACTGACAGGCTGCCTGACAGACAGACAGACAGACAGACAGATGATGAAAGCACCTCTTTCCCTCCCTCCCCATCCTGGTCTTACCTCCAGCTCCCTCAGGATGGAGGAGTTGTCATCCTGGGACATTTTCTGCTGGGACTGCAGGAGGGCGATCTCGTTCTGCTTAGGAGAAAAGCAGACCGTGAGGAAAAGTGGGTGCTTCCCTCCCCGCCATACCTGAACAGGAGCCTGTGCCTCAAGGAGTTGATGAAGATTTAAATGATCCCACCCAAGGAGCCCAGGACCCCTGAGCCCCTTCTTGTGCCCCTGGAGGTCTCCTAATCAAAAGAACAGTGAGGGCCTGGGAGGGTGGGTGGCTCATTTTTTCTGGATAGATGTCTAGTACGGTGTGGTCAATATAATTTCCTGAGATGGTAGCAATGTTGTCTGCACCATCCAGTACTACAGCACCAGCCACACATGGGCATTGCACACTTGAAATGTGGCTAGTGTCACTGAGGAACTAATTTTTAAATGTAATTTAAAGTGTGGCTACTATAATGGACAGGTGGCTCCAGAGCAGGAGACTTGAATCGGAATCCCTCGGAGCCTGTGAAAACACAGAGTGCCGGCCCCCCTCCCGCAGGCTCAGATCCAGCAGCTCTGTGGGCACCCATGATGGTACATTTCTAAAACGTTCCCAGGAGATGCTGCTGCTGCTGCTGCTGCTGCTGCTGCTGTTCAGGGGCCAGATTTGAGAACCCCTGGTTAGACCAACATGTCCAGGTATAGAAGGTGCGCACCTTTTGAATGATCAAGTCCATCCCTAGGAATCCGTCCGTGGAAATAATAGGATGAGTGGGCAAAGGTGGTTACTCGAGGCTGTCCACTGTGTTATTATTTGTAATGGCCCCCATCAGGGACATCCTAAATGTCTACTGAGAGGGGGTCAGTTTAGTCAACACTGGTACATTCATGTCATGAAGGGGAAGGGTCTCAAATAAAAATATGGTTAAATGCAGAGTCGTGGCCTGTTCTCAGAGAAGCTAGGTTTGTAGATATGGGATAGGGCCAGGGGAAAATGCATTTTTAAGAAGCATCTTGTGATTCTACCACAGAGCATCCAGGATCCCCAGAGCCACTAAAAATATATATATATATTTTATATATATAATATATATTTATTTATATATATTATATATTATATATTATATATTATATATTATATATTATATATTATATATTATATATTATATATATATATAAGGTGTCGGAGGTACCTGAGATGAACTTTTGGGAAAAGAGTTTACATCCATCCAAATGCCAGAGACAGGCTGTGTAGCTAAGAGAAAAAAATACCATCGTGGTAAATGGGAAAGATCTAGGTGCATTCTGTTCGGGAACTAGTTCCTGACCAGTCAATTTACAAATGGGGTCCTCAAATCCCTCTCTATGGCTTGACTCTGTCACTCCACTGGGACTAGTAAGCACTCCTTCCTGGAAAATGAGAATTCGGGGTCCTGCCAGCTACCAAACCGTCCTTCCATCATTCCTTCAGATGTTTGCAAAGACCATCCCTGCGATACTAGATATGGCCACCAGAGGACAGTGGCGCAGCACTGAAACGCGAGGTCCTAAACTCAAATCCAGCCGCTCTGCAGGAACGAGGTGGCCGTGGGGAGGGTTATAGGGCCAGGGGCGCTCAGCCTCCGGTGGGAAAGAGGGCCGGAGTCGTCAAATCTGACTTTCTAAGAGAAATCAGAAATCCACAATTTCATGTGGAATATCTTGATTTTTAAATGCTGGCATTTTTAAATGCTTGATTTTTAATTGATTAGAAAAACAAATCAATTTAAAATTTTGGAGACGGTGAAGAAGCAAAAGAAGAATGAAGGCTGCATGCGTCCAGTTTAGGGCCTCTGATCACAGTCCTCCGGGAGGGGGAGGGGTGAGACCAGATGAGAATTCTAATTGTTTTCAACTTTTTTTTTTATCTGAACCCTAGTTTGAGCAGAGGTGCCAGAAGTCAGAATGCTAAGGTCTCAAGCACCTCTCTCCCCACCCCTTCCTCCGGGACTGCTCCACGTTATGTTTCATATAGTGGTGTTTCCTCATAACCTGGGTTGAAACAAAAAATGTTCTATAGATTTTTTTTTGGTAAAAGTTTGGAAACTACTGCTCTAGTCCAAGTAGTCACTCTACAGATGAGGACACTGAGGACCAGAAAGGGCGAGAATGTGGTCATCCTTCATCCCACGTTCGTCCCAATGCCAGAGACAGGGTGTGTAGCAAGAGGAGGAAAGGAGAGTCCTCAAGGTGAATGGGAAGGTCAAGGTCAATTACTGTTTGGGAACCATTTCCTGGTGCCTCCCATGGTGTGCAGGGCCTTCCTGGGCATCAGGGATGTGGAGGGAGTACAGGGTGAGCTGGACATTCTCCACCTGTCCCAGGACCCTCCCTTCCCCGCCCCACCCTCTGCCCCAGGGCAGGGGCACCCTTACCCTCTGCTCCAGTTGGGCGCAGCCAATGAGACCCACTAGTGAGGGATTACAGCGTCGAAGGAAAATGAGGTTGCGGGGTGCTTGCCCACTCCTTGGCAGGTCACTAGTTTGGCCACATCCCTCCAGGAAGGACACACAGACAACTTTCTCTACACACCTCTCTCCTGACTCCAGAAACTGCTCCCTCCCCTCTCTAGGCCTGGAGCCCTCTCTTCTCGCTGGTCCTGCACTCTCCCTCCTCAGTGTCCTTAGACCTTTATAAGCAGTCCCTCTTAAAGAGCTCACCTCAGTTGCCCATTGAGGGCATGCCATCCATTTCCTGCGACAGCCCCACCTGCTACAACCACCTCCATCTCTTCCATGTCTGCGTGCCCTGCACTATTATTATCTATCAATCTATCATTACCTATGAATAGTCTTTAAGTCAACCAAATTTCATTTTATTGTGTTGATCATTATTTGTTTACTATTATTACTTACCACACTAACAATATCCAAGTCACAAGTTTGCTCTCAAGCTATATTTCCTAATCTTCATTATAATTAATTCCTCACTAGTAAATTAAAATTTTCACCTATCCACTCTAGCTACTGTCTACTTGTCCATAGCCAGCATAAAAGCCGAACACTCAGGAAACAGCGCTGTTACAAAAGGAAGTGGCTTCTCTTGTCATATAAACAGAGCACTGGGGCCTCAGAAGGAGGAACAATGATGTCCCAAAGGAGGTGACATTTGTACCGGTGAGGACTAATGAGTGGTAGTTCACCAGAAGTAAAGCAGAGGGGTGGGGAGGAGGAAACAGCACAGGGAAAGCCTCGGAGGAGGGAAATGCATGGGGCAGCTGCGACTGGCAGCTGCAGAGCGACCACTGGGGGTCACGATGGGAGCTGAGTCTGCAGGGTCAGGTCAAAGCCAAATTTTGAGGAGCCTGGAGTGACACCCTGAGTTTAGACTCTGTAGTTTGCAGACATCCCAAAGGCTGTTTACGGATGCTGTGCAGAGCTCAGCTCCGTGAAGCTGTTGATTGACAGAGGTCAGCAAGCGTTCAAGGTGAAGGGCTAGACGGTAGATATTTTAGGTTTCACAGGCCATATCTGGTCTGTCTTACATATTCCTTTCATTTTTTTTCTTGTACCTATATCTGTAGGTATAGGTATATATTTCTTATGTGTATAAAAATGTAAAAACCATCCTTAGTTCATGGGCTGCACAAAAACAGCCCACAGGCCATAGTTGGCCCTGGCTACAGTTTCCTGAACCCTGGATTATAAATGTCACTTGGAGCGAGGGGACATGACCACATTAAGTGTGTATATCCATCAAGAGACAAATACCAGTTTCAGGAAGGTTACAAGGTGAGGGGAGCACAGGGAAATGTAGGGTTTCCCAGACCGATTTGACCTGGAGGCCCTTTGTGCTGCAGAGCATCTCAGGGAGTGTTCCGAGGGGCCCCCTTTGGGGAAGGCTGCGGGAGCCACTGGGTCTCAGGCCTAGGAAAGAAGAGCCGCCCTGACCTGGATTTTCTCAATCTTCTTGTGCATCATCTCCATGTCGTTGTTCAGCTCTGTGACATACGTAAACCGGGCGAAGTTCTTCTCCTCCTTGGCCAGAAAGTCCTTGATGAGCTGATCCAGGTTGCCATTCTCGGCCAGCTTCAGCAGCCGGAGGTGGGCCACCTCATAGCTCTCAAAACTCTCACCCTTGCTCTTCCTCCTGGGCTTCTTTACCTTGAGAGCTAGAAAGGGAAAAGCGGCAACAGGGAGTCTGAAAAGGAAGGTGCTCAGTGTGGGGCCCAGCAGACACGGGCTCTGTGCTGTCACCACTGGGCCCTGGGGGTGGGGGCCAGGGGGAGGAGGCTACACGTTCCCAGGAGATGCAGCAGGGGCCTCACTCTTTAGTTGCCTCATGAATAGCTAACTGAACACCTACTATGAGCCAGATGCTGAGCTGGGGTGTGTGGACACAAAATCTATGCCCCATGGAAATTTGGTAGAGGAATCAGACAAAAAGGAAAAAAGGAAAACAGATACCAAACAGAAAAAGAAATCCAGTGACCATCACTGTGGCCTGAGCAACGGAGGAGACCCATCAGGTGCTGCGATGGGGCAGCTGGACAGTCAGGGACATCTTCTCAAAGGAGGTGACATTTGGATAGGATGAAATTTGAGGAAGCCCTGGGGCAAAGGGCCTGAAGCAGGCTCAGAACTTGGTAAGTCCATGGAATTAGAACAAAGAAAGTTCTCCAAGCCTACTTCCTCCAGCCTGGACACCTGCAATAGCCGCCTGAACTCAGTCTCACCTTTCTGATTTGGCCCCCATGTGGCAATTAGAAGGATCTTTCTAGGCCTTTCTGGGCACATCTGGCCCCATAACCCCTTTACATGCTGTGGCTCTCTACTGTCCTTAGGATGGAGTTAAAGCTCCTGAGTTTCAGATCTGGTCCCCTCTACCCTCAGGGGGGTGCACCTTCTTCCTTTTTGGCCTGCTCCTCGAACTCCATGCGGTCATTCAGCTTGGCGAGCAGGAAGGATTTGAGCTTGGTCTCGTGGGCGTAGATGCGCGCCAGCTCTCGGATCTCCAGGTTGTACTGAGAGATGTCCTTCTGCTGGCGCTCCTTCATGGCCGCCATTCGCGCCGTAGCTTCCAGTCTGGGGGAAGGGGGCACAGAGCCTGAGGGTCTAGAGGACCTTCCCTTCTGCCCCCCTCTCCCTACCAGCCCAGGGGGACTTATCGCCAACAGTCATCACTTCTTTTAATCAGAGGGTGGAGGAACAGCCCTCTTTACCTGAATGACAGGAGCTCTCAGCTCTAGCCCACCTCCAGGAAATTTTTTTTCTATCACTTATCATCACAACCACCAACATCACCACCATCATCATCACCACCAGCACACACGTCTCCATCACCATCACCGCCATCACCATCAGCACCACTTGTCCGTTACTATGTCCCAGCTGTTCCTTAATACACAAATATTACTTAATCCTCACTACCACCTAAAGAGGTCCCACCACGATGTTGTCGTGTTGGAGCCAGGGTTGAGACCCACATCTCACTGACTCCAAAACTTGTGCTCTTCACAGCTAACCTGTATGTCTTTGCCCCTGTGAGTGTAAAACCAGGAGACGGACTGAGAGAGACCCCTAGGACAAGAGGTAGGGGCACCTGGAGGAGACAGTACAGCACGGAGATCTGAATCTCAGCCCGACCGCATCGGCCATTTATTTACCTGGATCTCAGGTATCTTGGCATCCCTAAGCCTTCACTTCCTGGTCTGTAAAATGAGGGTATAATTCCTATGGCACTTTTAAGGGTTGAACTATTTACCCAAAGCACCTGGCATCATGCGTTGGCACACATTCAGAGCTCAGAGTTATAATGATGATTTAAGGTCCTGTAAGCAGGGGGCAGGGGTGGCCCAGAATAGGAAGTCAGATGCTCAGCAGGGGGCTAAGAGGCATTTCCGCCCCAAGGGCCCCTCTCCTCAGCCCACCTCTGCTCGTAGGCCTGCGCAGACTGCTCGATGGCCACGTTCATGGTTTTCTTCTGCATTGACAGGCGCCGATGGAGCTGCTGGAAGACGTTGTCATAAGCAGCCTTCTCATACCGTAAGTCCTCGATCTCCTTCCGGAGCTTAGTGTTGGCGGTCAGCACCTTGTCAAACTGCATGGTGACCTGTGGGGGACACTGTGCTTCAAAACGGGGCTCATCCCTTGGGCCTGAGATAAGCTTCCTGCCAGGGTGGGAGGGTCTTCTCCCCGTCCCTTACTGCAGGCCCACCAAACGGCTTGGGGCACTGGGTAAGAGGCTTAAATTGGCCACCAACTGGCTCGGTCGCCTTTGGCAAGTTACTTTTTCTGGACTTCAAAATTCTCACATACTTTTATTTTTGTTGAATGTGTTTACATTCTGTGTTCAGTGAAACTTTTTAAAAGATTTTATTTATTTATTTTTAGAAAGAGGGGAAGGGAGGGAGAGAGGGAGAGAAACATCAATGTGCAAGAGATACATCAATCAGTTGCCTCTTGCATGCTCCCAACTGGGGACCCAGCCTGCAACCCTGGCCTACGCCAGGGAACCGAACCAGTGACCTTCCGGTTCACAGGCTAACACTTAGTCCACTCAGCCACTCCAGCCAGGACGAATTTCTCACATACTTTTACACCTAACTTCTAGTTTTTAGTAATTACAGGAAAGAGGGGAACAAACTAAATGATGCCGTGAGGAAGAATCAGCCAAGTGGAGAAAGTAGAACTTTCTACAGGACGACTGACCCGGACTCTTCAACCAGCTGGTGACAAGGGAAGAGCTGGGGTGGGGCTGCTTTGAAGCGGGGCTTCTCGAACCGGGCACTGTGACATCGTGGGCCTGACGGCTCTCTGTGGTGGGGGCCGTCCTGTGCTTTGCAGAGCGTTACAGAAGCAAGTCACAACTGAACTGGCCCAGGGAGAAACCAAGAATCTGAATAGACCTCTAACACAAAAGCCAACCTCTGCCAACGAGCCATCCTTAAATCATGCATGCACTTATTCATTCATTCAATCGACAGATGTTTGGTGAGCACCTATTCTGAGTCTCATACCGTGCCAGGCATTAATGGTTCTTAACCAAGGGGACCTTTAGGCCCACTGGGGCTGTTACTAACAGTGCAGATGCCTGCGTACAAGCTTGGGAGGTTCTGATTCAGCAACTGCAGAGCAGACCCACAAACCTGCACTGTAGCATGCACCCAGGGATCCGGAGGCCTGGCTGCAATCACTGTGCGGGGAGATTAGAGACACACTGCCCGGCCCTGCCCTCCCGCAGCTTCCAGGCTTCTGGGGAAGGCAGACAGAGATCAGATCAAATTTGCCTCAGCCACTCCAGGTTAAAGCTTGGGGGTCAGAGTTTGGGCAAAGCTATAAGCTCTGTGGAGTGAGTTAGTAACAGGCTTCCCTCTAAATCAATTCACTTTCCTTCTCTTCTGAGTCATGTCCTGGGAGCTGCATTTTCACAAGCCAGACTGGAATGTGTGGTTGGTACCTGCCTGGCACGCCTCCTCCTTTTCTTTTTGCTTTTATAGAGGAACCACTTCCCCCGACTTCCAGACCAGGTAGTCAGATAATGCTGCCCTCCCCAACTTAGAGGGAGGAGAGGGCAGTCCAGGGTAGTCACATGACTCCAGTCCACTACTCCATTCTTCAGACCACAGTGATTAGGTCAGGAATGGGCACCTGACCCAAGCCGGCCCAATGGGAGCCCTGGGACTTGCGACTGAACTCTCGGGGGAGAGATGCTCCCTGTCTGCTGGTGTTTGTTCACACTGGGGGCCACCCAAGAATGAAGTCCACCCAGAGTTCAGATGGACAGATAAAGTGTCCTAAAGACAGGTTTGGAGCACCTAGGCCCACCTATGGCTGAGGGTACCACTTCTACCCTGAATTTTTCACTTCTGCAACCAATATATCACCTATTTTTGTTTAAACCAGTTTGCACTTGATTCCTGCTTAATGCCAAAGTCACGGTAGATTGAAGGTGATCAGGAGACACTGCTTTTCTTTCGATTGAGTTATGCACATCAACACCTAATCTCTCTCAGAAACCTCAACAACAACCAAAAGGTACCAGCTTAATAGAGGCATGAGCAGACTGGCATGGGGGAGGAAGGTCTAACTAATTCTGCCTGGTGAAGGGTAATATTTGAGCTGTTTCTTGAAAACAAGTAGGAGTTCTCGAAGCAGGGAATGAGGAGTAGGCGTCCCAGAGGGCAGGGGTTGGTAGAGAGTGTGGGGACAACGGCATGTGCTAAGGTGCAGAGGGCAAGAAGGAGAAGGGCACCTTGGGTAACCGTGGGCCAACAAGAAAGGGTGGAACAGAGTGGGTGGAACACAGGGAGCGGATGCTGAATTCTCACAGGCTTCCCGGTCTAGACGTACACCATTATTTCCCCACCTCCTGAGTCAACCCACTGAATGAGTACATTCTGCTAAGGGCACTGCAGACATCACCCTTTACTCTGGGCAAAGGGAGGCAGAGCCGTCGGCAGAGCCGTTTGCAGAGAACCCTCTACGTACAAGATTCAAACGAGTTTCCAACACGTGGATCTGTTTTTGCAGTTTCCGGGGGCTATTGGCCTCCTGTATTTTTGTGAAGATCTGTTTTTGGTTTATAATTTTTTTTTCCATCTGAATAATCTGAAAAAAAAAGAAAGAAAGATAAAACCCAGCTGTGGTAACATCTATATGGGTCCAAGTTCAACAGCTCACTAGCTTGATTGTGCTAAAACAAAAGCTGCAACTTTTCTTTTCCCTTAAGTGGAATTTTAATTTCTCTCTCTGATGCCTGCTCAATTCAACTTAATCTTGGCCAGTCTTGGGTAAAATGAGGCAATTCAGAGTTTGTGCTCTCATCTCTGTATGTAAATCTCACTGTGGGCATACATTCCACCTAACCCAAAGCCCCATGCTTTCCAGCGGAAACACTCCAGCAGGCACTTCAGGGCTCCTGCAATGACAGGACACCACTGGCACTAAAAGGGTGGGGCATGAAGTGTCACACATCCTGCAACATGTGAGACGGCACCAACATCCAAGGATTGTCCCCGTCGACTGCCCAGCGCCCCTCTGGATATTATGCAGGTAAAAAAAACTAAAACAAACCTCTATGATTTTCTGTACCTAGAATCAAATTGCCTTCTACATAAAAACACACACTATTTTTCATTCTTTTCTAAAAGATGCTACGTTATCCAGGAATGTCATCACTGTATAAATCGAGAGCATGCTCTTTGTTTGGAGCGTCCCCAAGAGTTGGCCACCACCGGGGAAGTCATGTGACCAGCACAACCTGGATCATGTTCTCTGAGCTGAGGATACGCTGAGAACCAGTCGGCAGGGTACGATGCTCCGTGAGCCTGCGTGTGGACCGCAGGCCTCCGACTCTACCTTTCAGATTAGCCCCTTGGCCCAATCCAGCCCACTGCCTGTCTGTATAAATAAAGTTTTATTGGCTCACGGTCATGCCCATTCTTTACCTGTTGTCCATGGCTGTCTTCCCGCTTACAAAGACAGAGTGAAGTAGTTGTGATGTGGCCCACAAAGCCAATTTGTTCACCCCCTCTCCCTCTGCAGAATCAGTTCGCTGGCCCTATTCTAGATAAGTCAAGCCAGAACTTTCACGTATCAAAATACATACGTCGACATTTATTTAGGTAAATAATTTCACAAATATTTAAATAAATTATACAAATATTTAAATAAATAATCTTAGTATAAATCACTTTTTTTATTTCTCCTTTATATTATCAGTAGAGCATCATAATGATTTCGAAGAATAAGGGTAAAGGATTACGTTGCCGATGAATTTTATTTCAGGACTGTGAAGCAGGTGTTACAAAGTATTTACTGTCAAAAAGGGGCGCTGGCAGACACAGCGCTGAGTGGGAGAAATCAGACAGGAGGAGCACTACTAGAAGGGCCATTCACACACAGTTTCATGTGCAGGCAAAGCAAGTCCATGATTCTTGGGGCCAGAAGACGGGCCCCTCGAAGGGTGGGTAACGGGAGGGCACCCAGGGAGCCTTCTGGGTGCTGAATGTTCTATACCTAAATCTTGGTGATGGTTACACAGGTGCGTAAAAAAGCGTAAAAATTCATCAAGGTGTACCTTAAAATGTGTGCCCTTGACTGGGCATCATTAATAATTCAGTGGAAGGAGGAAGGGGCAAGGGAGGAAGGAAGGAAATGATCTCAGGAAGGAAGGCAAAGAAATGGGTGTTGGGAGTGACATGTTTAGGAACACCTGTCCTGTAGGATCCACAGATGGGCTGTGTGTTTGGCAGGTTGCTTCCGGAGGGAGAGATGAGTATTCACAGATTCGACAGACATCCCTGGCTTCAGTGATTCCGAAAATAGCAGTTTTGGTGGCCACGGGGTGGGCAAGGTTGCTGTGACCACTGGGGGCAGTACCGGAGACAGTGCCTCCCCAAGACAGGGACACGGAATACAGACAATTCCTTCTAGACACTTCCAGAAAGAGGAAAAGCTGACAGTGATTTGGAATTGCAGAAGCGTTGTATTTTATTTTGCTTTTTTGGTTGCACTTGGCTCTGAGTTTGTTTGTTTGTTTGTTTGTTTTTAAGATTAAAGAGACAAAGAAAGAGAGGGTGGCAAAGAGAGCAGTAAGAATGGTCGTTGAGGAAGCCAGGTCTTCATGGAGGGAGGGTGCCGAGGGCCTTGCAGGCCTTCTATTTAACACAGGAAGGGCCTGGCCATGCAGAAGGACAGCGGCACCCCTTCCTCCAAGGATGCCCAGAGAGTGGAGAGGAAGGGTGCAGGGTCAGGGTGCAGGGGAAGGCATGGCTACTGCAATCTTTTAAAGCAGTTGAAACAACCCTGAGGCCACCTATGTCCGGAGGACATTTTGTGAAGCAAAGAACAAATGTGGTACCCTATACCCAATGTGTGGCCTTGGCCCCCGGGATGGCGAAGGGGCATTAACGAAAAAAACAGTGAAATCCAAATCAAGTCTGCCGCTCAGTGAGCAGCGCTGTGCCCGAGTTAACTTCTCAGTTCAAATGGATACGGTAACTGCTCGCATTAGGGGAAACTGGGCGAAGGGTATATGAAAACTCTGAACTATCTTCATAACATTTCTGTAAATTTAAAATGATTTCAAATTTTAAAGTCTATTTAAGAATAATCAGTAAGTAGAAGCATTCCTGACACACCACAGACTATCCATAAGGATAATGGATTCCAACTTGGGGTAAGTGGAATACATTCTGCCACAGCCAGCAAGAAAGAATTTTAGTGTCTCGCTCTATCTTGTAACTCCAGCCAAGTTCTCCGGGCCCACACATCCCCTGTCACCTTTGCAGAGAGCTCACTTCATTGTTCCTCAGACAAACACGGTGGATAAAGTCATTTCCGAACACTACCAACAGTGTGCATAACTAGTTCGTGGTACGGCTCCAGTCCACACCAGGCACACATGTATAGTAGCTGCCAGTACATGTGAGCTGAGACTGGAAGAATAAATAGGATTTCAAGCTGAGAGGACAAGGAAGGGCCCTCCAAGAAAGAGGAAACAGCATGTGCCAAGGCCTGAAGTGAGAGAGCACTGTGGGTCATGAAGGCAGCCAGTGTGGCTGCAACACAGAGGAGGAGGGGGCTGGAGAGAAGGCAGAAGAGGCAGGAGGGGCACAAGGCAACAGAGCCAGCAAACTACCCTGGGGAGCTTGGCCTTCACCACCAGAACAATAGAAATTACTAAGAGTTTGAAGCAGAGGAAAGTTGCACTGGGATTTGCAGATGTATTCAATCAGAAGATATTTATGGAGGACCTACTATGTTCTGGGCACTGGAATAAACATAGGGGAACAAACCCAACATGGTCCTTGCCCTCCTGGAGGTGACAGGCAAGGGAGACATTAGGTGACACTGCTATTAATGACCGCAGGGAGAAGTGCAAGGGAGGAGGGGCCCCATGGTGTCACAAAGAAGGTGAGGGGATGTGCTGGGATCTTCTGTTTGCCCTCCCCCAGTACCCATCTCCACCCTGCTCCACCTGCCCGGCCCTGTTCCCTGAAGGCTGTCCTGGAAGGAGTCCACAGCGACATCTTGCCCTGGGGAGCAGAGGGTAAGAAGAGAGAGAGGTTGGGGTACTTACTCCCCCTGGCTTGCTCCTTGTTCCGGGTTCCAGACTGACCCTCCTGTCCACTGTCACTAACCCTCCGGTGCTTTGCGTTCCCTCAAAGTGCCCCTACTTTGCGTTCCCATCCCTGAAAATCATCCCTTCATAAAACTCTTCTCCACGTGCCCTACTGAGCATGCTGTTTGTTCCCAGCCAGGAACCTGACTAATGCAAGGGGGATCCATGCAAAGTGCAGAGAGGGTGCAGACAAGTCCTCCCAGAGAAAGTCACGTTTAAGTTGAGACCTAAAAAACAAGCAGCCAGGGTGACTGGGGGCGGGGGAAGCATGGTGCAAAGGCCCCGAGGTGAGAAAAGGCTTCTCCTATTTGCAAAAAAAAAAAAAAAAAAAAAGTCTTTTAGGTAGGGTGAGATATGTTAAGGAGGGAATTATTTGGAATGTGGCCAGAGGGTAGGCAGGGGCTAGGTCACGAGGGGCTTCTCAAGCCCTAGTAAGGGATAGAGTTATTAACGCTCGATGGCAAACCCCTCTCATTCTCTGTCTTCCAAATCCATGGGAAGGCTATGTCCTGGACCCCTGAGGATGGGTAGAGTGGACCACTTTGGGTATGGGTATCTGGGGCAACTTGGGCTTGGTAGACTATTTTGAGCCAATGAGTCATGAGCAGAAGTGACACGTATCACAAGAGCATTTGATTGCCAGTGTGAGGCTGTTTTTTTTCTGCCACAACACCTGGCAATGGCCAAGACGGTGGCCATCCTATCAGCCTGGCCCCAGGATGAGAAGATATCGGAGCCCCTAGCCAATCCCTGATAGACAGGAAGAAACCTTTATTATTTTAAACCACTGAGTTTGGGGGTATGTTCGTTACTGTGGCATAACCAAACATCTCCTGACTGACACGGTAAGAACTGGGGGATTTATTCGGAGTGCAGTGGGAAGCACCGCAGATTGCAGTGGAGAAATGAGCTGATGGAACTGGGAGGTCAGGGTTACAAGGTGGCGCCAACAGTGACCATGGTCCTGTCTAGGAAAGTGAATATGGGGGATGTCAGATCTGGCCTGAGGCATCATGGGTATTCTTCCCACCCCTTCCCTTTGCTCCGTGCTCTGGTTAACCCTTTAAGAGAAAGACCATACCTTCTCATCCAGTTCAGCCAAGAGTGTTTTCATAGATTTAATCAAGGCCTCGTAGTCCTCTTTGGTCTGCAGCAGGAAACGCAGCTCTAGGTAGCTTTTCTCACTCCGATCTAAGTTCTTGGAGGACTTGATGAGACTCAAAAGCAGGGTGATCTCATCCTGCTCCTCTTGCAGGGTCTTGATTTCCTTCCTGTTGGGGAAGCAGTGTGTGATTAACCTCAGAGGCTTGAATTCACCTCGATCAGACACACCAGACTCCGCTTCGAAGGGAGACTGGAGGGGGACATCCACCCAAGCAGTGGAAGGGACTTGCCCAAATCTCTGGTCCAGGTCTAGAACTCAGATCGCCTGAGATCCAATGCAACTTTCACCACTCTACCTTTCTCTGAGGGGCATTTTTTTTCCTAGGGAACAACTTACAGCTGTGCCTGTCGAAACCCATTACCCAGACATGGTGGGAGCCCTCACATTTTCTTTTGCCCCCAGCTCACTGGCATCTGTCTGATTTTGCAAGCTTTCTTTCCAGACTTTACAGCCAATTATCTCCGATAATGAGGCAAACCCATCAGACAGAATTTTTCAATTTTGCATCAACAGAGTGATGCACAGTAACCTCTAACCTCCACCAGTTTCTCTCCTCAGGGTGTTAATGATTTGTTAAATGTGCGGACATGCGTCTCCTCCTTTCTCTCCCTCTGTCTACTCTGGAGAAGAGAGAGGGTGGAGGATGTGGGTGAACTAGGATATAGAAAAGAGAAAAGGCTCAGGAGACTGCATGACTCAACAGTAGAAAATGGCCCAGAGGCCAAGTTTCTGGCAAACTCTGGGCACCCTCCTCCTATACCCACTGCTCAGTGCAGTTTGCAGACCAGCTGCTTCTACACCCTCTGGACGCCTGGAGAAATGCAGAAGCACGGGTCCCAACTCAAGACCTACAGAAACAGAATCTGCTTTGGAACAAGATCCTCAAGTGACTCCTATGCCCATTAAAGTTTTGGAAGCACCACGCTAGAACAGCAAAGAATGTTCTAGGGTAAGCATCTGCAGAGCTTTTTCTGTAACGGGCCAAAGAATAAATATTTTAGGTTTTTTCTGCCAGACGTCTCTGTTGAAAACACTCAACAAAGTAACCATAGGCAATGCATAAACAAGTGTAGCTGTGCTCCAGGCTTATTTACAAAAACAGGCAGCCGGCCAGACTTCCCCTGAGGGCCGTCCTTTGCCGACCACTGTTCTAAAACAGAGCCATGTACCAGAACAGTTTGCAGTGATGGAGGTGGCCTCCAGCTGTTCTATCTGACAGCATCCACCAGGCACGTGTGGCTCTGAGCACTTGAAATGTACCTAGTGCAGCTGAAGAACTGATTTTTATGTTTTTAAGATTTATTTATTTATTTATTTTTAGAGAGAGGGGAAGCGAGGGAGAAACAGAGGGAGAGGAACATCAGTATGTAGTTGCCTCTCATGCGCCCCCCACCACAGGACCTGGCCCGCAACCCAGGCCTGTGCCCTGACTAGGAATTGAACTGAACCGGTAACCCTTTGGTTTGCAGGCCTGCGCTCAATCCACTGAGTCACACCAGCCAGGGCTGATTTGTAAATTTTATTTAATTAATTGCAAATGTAAACAGCCACATGTGGCTGGGGACCACCAGAGTGCACACCCAGTTCTAGAGTGTCTAGTCTTCCAAACCCAGCAGCTGGGACTTCTCTCCCATTTAAGCCCCTCTTGGCACGGGGTCTTTGTAAAGGGGAAGAGAAAAGCCAGAGAGAGAGAGAGCACAAGAGTCTCTCCAATTCAGGCTTTCAGAGAGAGGGGTCAAAGCAAAGGGAAGGTCTGCCTGTCCCATAGGCAGGGTGAGAGGATGTGAGGCACACAGCAGTTTAAGGAGATCTTCACTCTCAGGGTGGTCCAGGAGCAGGGGCAGCACTGGCGAAAAGCACTTCCTTCAATATTGCACCCCAGGCACCTCACTCACCGCACCCCAGTTCTGGCACTATTTACGAGGGTTTCACTCTGAAGAACTGAAAATCTCAGCACTTCCACTCCTCTCCCTTTCAGCTCTATCACAGTGACACCAGACCAAACGGGCTGGAGCAGAGTAGAATGGGGTGCAAAAGAGTGACTCAAGCAAAACTGTCAGAGACACGCCAGGAAAGAGGCATTTCCCAGTGCCCACCGGGGGGTGAATGAGGATCACCAGGCTCCATGCAGGTGGTGGACTGCACAGCCCAAAGCGGCACTGTCTGTCGGAAAAAAACCTCATTGATTTGTCGACTTATTACACTCTTCTGGGAGACACTTTGTCTTGCTCTAACAAAATCCCTATGTAATGACAATGTTTCCGACAGATGGCAATAAAGTGCCTTGAGAAAGGGTGCCTTTTACTTTTCTTTACATTTTATTGACCATGCTGTTACAGTTGTCCCAGTTTTTCCCCCTTTTGGCCTCCTCCACCCAGGACCCCCACCACCTCAGTTGTCCCCAGTCCATTGTCCATGTCCATGGGACATGCACATACAAAGTCAGTCTGGAAAAAGTCCAGCCATTGGTAACATAACAAGAACGGTTTGGATGACATCGCTGTAACCTGGCAGCCAAGGAGAGTGGCCTGGAATGTGCATGCATGAACAGTGATGACTTCACTGTACTAGTCAGTAGGGGTGGTAGGTGCCGTTGAGCGAGCCTGTGTACTGTGTGGTCATTGCATTGAAAATGACTGAGACGGTAGAGCAACGAATCTGCACCAAATTTTGCGTTAAGCTTGAACATTCCTTCACGGAAACTACTAGGATGATTCAGAAGGCTGCAGCTGTGGGAAACTGGTGATTGGCAGCTTCATCACGACAATGCACCTGCTCATGCATCATGTCTCCTGCAGGGTTTTTAGGCAAAACATCAAATCACCCAGGTGACTCAGCCCCCTCACAGCTCAGATTTGGCACCCTGAAACTTCTGACTTTTCCCAAAACTAAAATTACCTTGAAAGGAAAGAGATTTCAAACCATCAATGAGATTCAGGAAAATACAAAGCAGCTGATGGTGACTGGGAGAACTGTGTGAGGTCTCAAGGTGCCTACTTTGAAGGGGACTTAGGGATCATTTCCTATTATAAATGTCTCTCGTATCTTGTATCTTCTTTGATAAATGTTTCTATTTTTCATATTGCATGGCTGGATACCTTCTGAACAGATCTTGTATGCTCTTTGGCTACTCTATTTCCTCTGCTGTACTTTACATGACTATTCTGTACTTCTTAATATCTTCACCTTTTTTGTCCAACCTCCCCACACCCCTCCTCTCTGGCAACTATCAAAATGTTCTCTGTGTTTATGGTTCAGTTTGTGTTCTGCTTGTTTTTTTTTTTGTTGTTGTTGTTTAGATTCACTTATTAATAGATATGTATTTGTTGATATCTTGTTGTTCATTGATTTTCTTCTTCTTAAATACGACCCTATAACATTTCATATTATGGTGGTTTGGTGATGATGAACTCCTTTAGTTTTTTCTTCTCTGGGACGTTCTTTATCTGTCCTTCAATTCTAAATGATATCTTTGATGTGTAGAGTAATTTGGGTTGTAAGTCCTTGCTTTTATCATGTTGAATATTTCTTGACACTCCCCTCTAGCCTGCAAAGTTTCTTTTGAGAAATCAGCTGACAGTCTTATGGGGCTCCTTTTTGGTAACTAACTAACTGCTTTTCTCTTGCTGTTTTTAATATTCTTTGTCTTTAACATTTGGCATTTTAATTATGATGTGTCTTGGGGTGGATCTTTTTGAGTTCATCTTGTTTGGGACTTCCTGGACTTGTATGTCTATTTCCTTTACCGGGTTAGGGAAGTTTTCTTTAGTTATTTTTTCAAACAGGTTTCCAATTTCTTGTTCTCTCTCTTCTCTTTCCAGCACCCCTGTGATGCAAATGTTGGATTGCTTAAAGTTGTCACGGAGGCTCCTTACACTATCCTCATTTTTCTGGATTCTTTTTCCTTCTTGCTGTTCTGATTGGTTGTTTTTTGCTTCCTTATATTCGAAATCATTTATTTGATTCTTGGCTTCATCCACTTTACTGTTGATTCCCTATAAATTGTTCTTCATTTCAGTTAGTGTATCTTTTATTTCTAAGTGGTTCTTTGTCATGATTTTCATGTCCTTCTTTTATGCTGCTGAAGTTCTCTCTGAGTTCATCTGCCCTTCCCCTAATTCACTGAGCATCCCTGTAAAGTGTTTTGAGCTCTGCCTGTCTTGCTTGTCTCCATGGAGTTTTGTTCTTTTCTTTCATCTGGGCCTTGTTTCTTTGTCTCCTCATTTTGGCAGCCTCTTTGTGTTTGTTTCTATGTATTAGGTAGATCTACTTTGACTCCATGTGTCTTGGTAGTGTGGCCTAATGTAGTAGGTGTCCTGTAGGGACCAGTGGCACAGCCTCCTCTATCACCCAAGCTGGGTACTTGAGGTACACCCATTGTGTGGGCTGTGTACACCCACCTCTTATAGTTGAGACTTGATTGCTGTTGGCATGTCCAAGGTCAGCCACCACCTGTGTTCTGTCCAGGGTCACACAGCATAAGCTACAAAGTGATCTGCAGATGGCTGCTACTTGCACTGGGCTTAGAGGGACTCAGGCAAGGTCAAGCTGTTCACCAAGGCCAGCTGCTGCTAGTGCCAGGCCTGGGGCAACTTAGCAAGAGGTATGGGGCTTGCTGAAGCCAGATGCTGCTTGTTTGAGAGAATTTAGAAAAATGTGAGGCATGGGCCAAGACAAGCCATTCATATGGAAAAGCCTCTGGAAACAGTTTAGGCTGGCCCAAAAGTTGGGTGCAGCAGGGCCTCAGGGAATCAGCAGGGTGAGGCAAACAATGTGAGCCAGGTTGGTGGAGGCAGACTGCCAGATCCGGATCCGTGGCTCTGTTGGGGGGAGGGCTCGGAAAAGGAATAGTGGTCTCTGCCGGCATTTCTGCCTGAGCGAAAGCCGCTCCCCAGCTCTCGCCCTGATGCCGGATGATTCCATTTCTCCCCCTATGTCTGTAGTGCCTTTCAATTTGTTGTCTCTGAGCTAGAGCTCAGAGCGAGTGAGTCTGATTAAGTCTGTGCATGGACCCTTTAAGAGGAACTTCCAGGGATTCCAGCAGTTTCCATCTTCCAAAGCCTCAATCCCCACTGGTTTTTACAGCCAGAAGTTATGACAACTTATCTTCCTGGCACTGGAACCCTGGGCTGGGAGGCCTGTGGTGGGGTTGGGACCCTTTGATCCTGAGATATCCCTCCCAATGTTTATCAACCACATGTGGGTGTTGGACAAGCCCATTGCACATCTCCGCTCCTCCTACCAGTCACGATGTAGTTGGTTCTTTAATTCCATCATTGTAGGACTTCCATTCAGCTCCATTTCTGGTGGCTCTGAATGATGGCTGTTCTGCAGTTTAGTTGTAATTTTGATGTGGTTGTGCAAGAAGGCAAGCTGTGTTTACCGTCATCTTGACCAGAAGTACCCCACCTCTTTCTAACTGACATGAAGATCCGTATGGACTAGCAGTGGCTGTGAGTGAGTCAAATCCACGGAAAACCTAAAGAACCCCTTTTTCCTATCCTTTGAATGTCACACATCATCTAATGGTAAGATCTTTCTAACAACGGCTTCTTCCTGTACAAACACTATGGATGGAGCTAAAGAATTACATTCCCTTGGAGGGAATCCAAGAAAATCTGTTTTTTGGGTTTATTCAACCCTGGGGAGCACCTTCCTACTGCCCAAAGAAACTATACACACCATCATCCTAGGGCAACCCAATTTCAAATATTCTTTCTTACAGCTCCCATCAGGACGCACAAGCAGGAAACATCCTTTGGGGTGTCCATAGCCTGGCGATTTCTCCTCCTCTCGGCACTCCCACGTCCAGTGCCAGAACTATGGGAATAATCCCCACAGCCATTCTGTGTCCTATGCCCCAGCCCCACCTCTGGCCACAGCGGATTGTTCCAGGAATAGACACCTGAGCCAAGCTGACCCAATCAGTTTCTCTCTCTCTCGGGAAATTGGGAGTGGAATTGATTCACAACGGTCTCTGTATGGCCCTTGGCAGCTCAGGCAGCCATCTCCAACCAGCCGCAGCTGTGGTTCAGAGAGAGAAAACCCATGTGTGGAAAGAAACGACCCAGAAATGGTTTTTTCAATAGGGTCCTTGCCTGAGACACGGGTGCCCTGTTTCCCTTGGTGTCCCTGAGACACCCTGGATTCTGAGAATAAATGTCCCCTCCCCACTGAAGTTATCCCAAATCGTCCCCAGATTGAGTTCAAAAGTAGGTCCCTGGCCTGAGGCCACGTGAGAAGGCCAGCCCCAGGGAACCAAAACCAAACTGTTCTCCAAGTTCATTTAGCACAAAACTCCAGTCATCACTTACTGCTGGTTTGCCATCATCTGCTGGGAGCGGAAGTTGAAGGACTTCCGACTTTCCACCATCTTCCAGAACTGCTGCCTCAGCTTCCGAAGCTCTGCCTCAGCTAGCTGCTCTTTTGCCTTCTCTGACGGTTCCTGGAGACTGTTGGAGTCTTTTCTCCAGTGCTTCTTCGACTGGGTGAGATGGGGGCATGAGCAACAGGTTAGATGACTAAAGAAGCCCCTACTTCAGCAGAGGATAGGAGGGGGTGCCTGGGGCAAGGTTGAAGGTGGAAGACTACCCTTAGGTGATGTCAGCTGCTTATCTACTACCTCCCTCCCTCCTG
This sequence comes from Anoura caudifer, assembly GCA_004027475.1. Classification (NCBI taxonomy): domain Eukaryota; kingdom Metazoa; phylum Chordata; class Mammalia; order Chiroptera; family Phyllostomidae; genus Anoura; species Anoura caudifer. The sequence continues at coordinate 65,737 of PVKU01005863.1, read as the reverse complement.
GCAAAGATGCCAGGATGGAATGGCGGCTAGGCCTCATTACTGCATACTGAAGACTCAGACTTGCTGCGTGACCTTGAGTGAGTCACTCACCTCCCTGAGCCTCCTGTCTCTCACCTACAAAACGGGCACCCACACATTGGTTGGTAGGATTACACAGGCTGACGTGGGCGCACTGGATGGCCCACAGAAGACTCTCTCTAGACGGGAGCTATTATTACCTACCATTGGCATCTTGAAGGAATTGTGCTTTCCTTCTGCTCAGACACCAGACTCAGGGGGGTCAAACCCAGCGACCACTCCTTCCTCTCTCTGCAGCACCCTGTCCACAGTGGCAAAAGGGAGAGAACTGGTGAGCCACCCCTGCTGGTGGTGCAGGAACCCAGGGGTGCAGTCTCCCCCCCCCCCCGCAGTCCCTTCCTCTTCCCACAGCTTGGCACATGAGGAGGACACGGCAGATGGCTGCCCGGGTGTGAAAATAGGCTTTTTTTTTTTTTTTAAACAACATTTGCCTGAAACCTGTTCCTCTCACAATTTATTATTAGGAGCCGGGCAGATGGTTCCAACGTGTCCATCACCCTCCTGCTCCCTGTGTTCCCAAAGAAGAGGGAGTGAATGGTACCAGGGCAGTGTGTCCCCCAGTGGGGTTAAAGCGAGATTCATCCAGTTTCAGCTGTGTGGGACCCTGTCTTCTAACACGCAGGAGCCACTGGTACTGAAAGGCATTTTTATTGGGTCATAACTTGAAACTCATTTGGCCTGGGGGTATCCAGAGGAGAAGACCACAATGTTAACCCTACAAACCCTCCAGGGCTGTGAGACCCCCTCCACCTCTGCTCCCAGACCTCAGGGGCTAGATGCCTAAGGTAGGAACTTCCAGCTTTGCTGCCCACCGAGGGGCCCTGCAGTGCAGGGGTTTAAGCACTGGTTGGGTCAATCATCAGATCTCAGCAAAAATTCCTCTTAGGCCACTTATCACCTTGGGCAAGCCACCTCAGTTCTCTGGGCCCACTCTGTTCCCTGAGAACAAATCCGCCCCCATTCTCACAGCGAGGCCTTCAGAAGGCCCCAAAATGTCCTGGCCCCAGGCACACCCCGTCTCATTCAGGGGTCTCAAACCCAAGGCCTAAAGGGCAAATTCAGCCTGCCTTTAGTTCTGCCCAGCACTGAGCAGGCAGTGTTCTCAAATGTGAATGTGGGTCATGCACTCACTCTTCTGGCTGCAGGCTCCACTCCTCCCTACTTACTCCTCCTTCTGCCAATTCCACATTTCCTGTAGCTGCCTGGAGCCAGCAGGAATCTGAGTTTGCAATTCCAAGGAAGAATCTCAAAGCTGCCCACTTCCCGGGAGCAGTTGTGTGCAATGGAAAGTGCTGAGAAACCCAGAGGTCCAGGTCAAGGGGAATCACGCAAGTGCCTCTCCTTCCCTGGACCTCAGTCTACCCACTACAGTATCTGCAGCATTGGGCATGTGAGAAGCTCTTAGCAACCACTGTTTGCATGAATGAAATCTGCTCCCAGGTGGATAGCATCTTTACTGTCTAATATTTAACTAGCTGGGGTTGAGGAGGCCGGTTCCTCCTCTGCTGCTAAATTTGAAAAATCTGTCTTTAAAAGAAAAGCCTGACTCGTGACGGGCTCTGCGGGGGCCCTGGGAGAAGCCTCTGCCTGGATTATAAATGCCAGCTCTGGGAGAGGAGGAGCCTGTAAAAACAGAGCCAGGGCTACAGAACCTGGTGGAATGCTAAACGTGAACTTGGGGCACCAGCCTCGCAGGGATGCAGTAACACCCACAAATTAAAAACAAAACTGGGGGATCATTAGAGGGTGAAGTGGAAGTTTGCTGGGCTTTCTTGGGGTTGACACATTGTAATTTATGTTTAAGTGAGGGGGTCATGTATTTTCCAAGTTTAGAGAGCCCAAAGTTGGGATGGGCTGCAGACAGCCACATCTTTGCTTTTTCCCAGTAGGGGACACTGTGGAGCAGCAGGTGCAACCGCATAGGCGGGGGAAATTTACCCGGGCAACTGCAGAAGCGCTGTGACTGCGTGTCCCACCGCGCCGGGAGGCCTCCCTGCTGCGCGGCCCGCGCTGCGCCAACCCCCCGCCGCAAGTCCCGATATTCTCGGACCCCTGGACCCCTGGAACAGGCGCCTTTGTGACCCGGACAGATGGGGCGTTCTCCCCTGGAACGCACTGGGAGGGCACAAGGCTCTTAGGTGGGGATCATAACACAGCTGATGAATGGGAAGGTGTTTTTGTTTTGGTGGGGGGAGGGGGTGATGACACACTTCTTATCGACCCCAAAGTAGCTCAACCCTCCTGACACTAACTTCTTGACTCAATGGACGCTCAACTTCCCTGACCCTGCGCATCACACCGCCTTTTCAGTTGCCATTCACTGGCATCTCCGCTCACCATCTCCTGACCCCGCGCGCCCTTACTCCCTCTCACACTCGTGCATACATGCCGGGTGGTACTTCACGTGCACTATCTCAAAGAAACCCAATTCTTTTCGCTCCGCAAAAAAAGAGAGAAAGGGGGAGAGAGAGAAATCATTTAAAAGAACTTCACCAGGGCAGGGGAATCTGCCCATCCGTTTCCCTCAGGAGCACCCCCGCCGCCCCACCCTGCTCTCTGTGAGCATGAAATGGGGAACCCCAGTCTGAACCAAGTCACCTCTGACTCCTGGCCTGAGTTTGGTAGTTTAAAGATAAACATTTTTTTGTACAAATGGCCCTGGAATATTATACAAGCCAACCACTTCCTCTGGGGCTAAACTCAAGAACCCACCACACTGCTGAAGGGAAGTGATTGGTTTCCCAGGGTAATTTTGATTTCATGTGATTCCCACCCTACCTCCTAGCCCCCTGAGGAGACTGTAGCTCACTCACACGAAGGCCTGCATTCTCTTATCCCTAAACTCTAGGGACAAATGGGTCTTAGAACTACCGAATTTGGGGGTTTCAGGAAGATAATATGGAACAGGAGGAAGCCTATTGCCTCCAATGTTACTGGCAGCCATATTATAACCATGAAGGATGTTAGTGTGAAAGTATATTTGTTACCTATGGGGTTTGGGCAACTTGTCAAAATCAAACACATTAACATTTCTGCAAGGAAATATATATCAATTAATGCCAATAGAATAAATAAAGATTATGAGCAGCCTCATTTCAGGCCTTGATGACTCACACAAAGTTGTCAGCAAAAGTTCCCAATCTGAGGTGTGGAAATGCAGGATCTTTATTCAGGCTTGGAAACCCAGGGAGTTACCACTTCAGGAGGAAACCAAAAGTGTGCTCTCTCCAGCCAAGGGGGAAGCCCACTTTTTATAGAAAGTTCCCACCCTGTTTCCTGATTGGTCTATTTTATGCAAATGAGGAATTCAAATTTGCACAGTCTGATTGGTCCAAATAGCACTGTCCTGATTGATCTGAGCAGTTCTGATTGCGCAGAGTGGATCTCAGCCCATTGGTTGAAAGAAAGCATCAGGAGTTCCCTTATGAGTCGGCAGGAACACAGTGCAGGAGGCTGATAGCTCAGTCTGTGAATTTTCCCCCGAAAAGTAGGATGGGTGAGAGGCCTCTGTCAGCAATGGCTGGTAGACTCTGGTTATAAGTCTGTACCCAGTTAATCACAAGGAGTCTTTTCTTCTCAAGGTCCACAAATGTTTTAGGACAAGTGTAACCATCTTATTTTACAGATGAAGAAACTGAGGCTGAGAGAAACAGTGATGTTTGCAGTCAGTGGGGGAGTGAATATTTGAACCCATGGCTCTCCGTCACTAGAGCTCCATGCTTTCCCACAAACCTGAGTGCAACCACAGCTCCAAACCTCAGAAGTTCTTCTGGAAGCTGATTGATATGCACCATCTCTCTGATATTTAAAGGGCCACTCTAGCCCTCAGCTCCATACATAGCCCAGTGACTCACATATTTCAAGTGTCAACAACTGAAAAATGATTAAGTTCAATTAGGTTCAGGACTTGTTAAAAATAGGATTTCCTCAGAAGAATTTACTCTTTCTGCCTTTATGGGCATAGATCTCAGCATCCCACATGCAGAGAAGTGCAAGGCTTTTAAAATTAGAACATGCCAGAATCAATTCTGCTAAAGGGATCTTTAGCTCCATCAGTGGGGCTTGGAGCAGAATGAGATGTCAGCTTGCCAAAACGATGAGCTAGCGGTGAGAAATGCTGGCAATAGCAGAGTCTACAGAATGGAGGAGAAAATTAGAACCAAGCTGCAGAGGGGCTGGGCAAAGGCGTTTGGCCACAGACCAGGAAGCTGATTGTCCAAGGACCCCGTGACTACAGAGATCAGAAACTCACTCGAAATAATTCAAAGTGATTTTTTCCCCTCTCAGCATCTGTTCTCCTCTCCTCCTTCCTAGAAGATCCCAATTTATTCAGGTAACCATCCCTCCCCTTTCAGCCTACATGACCAGAAGAAGTTTCACACACATCTCCTTATGACTGAGAATTGATAGATCTCAATTACTCCTAGCCAATCACAGCCATCCCTTGCCAATGATTGGATCTAGACCTAAGTTTAAGCCAATCTGTGCACAGAATTCTCCTAGAGACTAAAACTGGTCCAGGAATGGGCATAAATGACAGTGGCCTAATCAGACAGAAAGGAAGGACTTTCAGTCCAGGATTGAAGAGAAGATGCTTTTTCTGGCTCCATGGATGGGGACAAGGAATCATGTTGCCACTGTTGTTGCTGGCAGCCCTCTTGTAACCATGAGGAAAGCCAGTGTGAGATCAAAACCTATCTATTATGTAGGGAAGAGTCTAGAGAGAATTGCAGAACAATGTAGCTGGAACCCTGATCATATACGCCTGAAGCCCACCTTGGTTCTATACTTGTTAAAGGGATGAATAAGTTTTCTTATTGTTTAAGATACTCTGGATTGCGATTTCTATTACTTGCAGCCAAAAGCACGCTAAATTATATGAAGACTAGGGTTATTGCATATAAGCTGGAGGCAGATCCCCCTGAGGAACAAGAACCAAGAACTAGAAAGCTGTCAGAAACCAAGGCAGCTCCTCTCTCCAGCTCTCTCTCTGGAACCACCTATTCTCTCAACCTGGCCTCTTATTTTTAAAAACTATTTTCTCTGCTCTCCCTTCTCCCAATCAGCTTGCTTCTTATGAGTTCCCATTTTGGAGCCCAGTTTTTAAAAATCAGTGTCCTAATTTCAACTTCCCAAGAAAGAGAATCCAATTCACCCAGTCTTGATTTGATGTCGACTGCTGGCCACATCACGGGGACCAGGGGGCTGTGATCAGGAGGCACAATAGCCCCTCTGCAGGGATTGTGAAAATTATTCTCAAAAAATGGGACACAGGCAGGGAGAGCACAGTGGTACAATGAAGAGAGCACAGGACACAGTATTAAGATATCCAGGTTCTAGCCCTGGCTCTGCCACTGATTTGCTGTGTGCGCTTTAAAAAGTCAATTGACCTCTCTGAGCTTTATTTTTTTCAGAAATTAAGAACTTTACAGCCTGGAAAGATTATAAAATATTTCACCCCATCTATGTTCAAGATAAGAACAGTACTGACTCATAGACAAAGGTCAGGCAGTATGACAGGTTTCTGACTTCTGCCATGATGCTTCCTAAATGAAGTAACAAATCATTTAGGGGTAAAAAATTTGGGGTGTCCCTCCTTCGCTGGTGCCCTTGCTACTGGCTTAGTTTGTATTTAAGTAACTCAGCAAAGGAGGACACCCATGTGCCAGCCCTGCTCCATCTCCTTCAGCCCTGCCAGGTGGCCCAATCTCCATGTTGGCTGATTGGACAAGAAGAGAGTACCTCATCCAGCTTAGACCAATCAGAGTCTCTTTCTCAGGAAATGGAATTTGGACACAAAATTCCCTGGGAAACAAAAGACTGATTAATAGGTGTTAGGCATTGGCGCCAAGAGATTGTGTGGAGTCAGGGCTGGAGCAGAGATTTTTTTCCCCCCATGTATATATACCCAGCTGAAAAGTTGGCCACACACAAAGCCCTACCTCATGCCTGCCTTGCTAGGAAAATCCTGATTCGTGTTTCAGAACTAAGTGGAAAACACTGAATCTTATAGAAAGTGAGCACAGACAGTGAGACCATCTGAGGTCTTGGGGTGACCAATGCGATGCGGGTGGAAGTCTGCTGGAGAATTTTGGGGCAGAGGTGCTGGCTGAATATCCAGTCACAGAGCCCACAGGCAGAAGCACCTGGGCCTAGTAGTGGGGGGTTTGAGATCCTTGCTTCAGCCCGGCATCTCGGGTGGTAGCTGCGTCCCTCTACCTCAATAGCCACTGCTCCTGTCCAGACGGCCCTGCCCCCATTGGGCTTCGGTCACACTCATTCCTTCCCCTGACTCTTCCCACCTTTCCTATGGTAATGGCTTCCCTCTGTTGCCAGTCACTTGGTGCCTCAACCTCTCCTCTTCTGATCCCATAGCCCTGTCCACCCTCTGAGAGAAGTCCCTTCTTTAAAGTCTCTTGGCCCATCTGAGCTGGATTCAGTTTTCTTCCGGGGTTTTCATTGTCACAACCCCTCCCCACCTTCCCATGTGACAAGCTAGTGACCTTCCTGGATTCCGTGCTGCAGACGCTCTGCCCTCCGGAGGAGAGGGGAACCAGCCTGGGAGCGAAGCCAGCATTGATTTCAATTTGGCACCAGGAGCAGGGCCAAATGCTTCCGTCTTTTTGAATAAGTAAGTAACTGGGGATAGTCACCAGGAAGACCAAGCCATGATTAGAAGCTTGGCATCTTCAGCATCCCCCCACCTGATCCCCATTTCGCACAGAGGGGCGGGAAATGGAGTTGATGGTGGATCATGCCTAGGGCAGCAATTTTCAACCCGTGTGCCGCAGAATTTTTAAAACACACAATACCTGACTATTTAGTTAGGACCATTGACCTCTTTTCCCTTAGACTGTCAAATAAAAAATGACAACAGCCAACACGACAGTAGCCATCACTGTGAATGAGTACAAAAGTTGTGTCCATATTTAAGGTGTTTCTAAACTGCCTGAGGTTTTGCCATTAATATGATTATTAAAACTTGGATTTCCAGATTTACTTCCCTTGAAAGGTTGGAAGATCTGGCCACAGAGAACCTACATTCTTATTTACCTCTTATTTAGCAAATATTCATATGCAGTGCTTTTCACCACATTTCAGGCACTCTTCTGCGCATGGGCAAACGTTAGTTCCTTCAGAACATGTCCATGAGGTGGGCCCTCTTACCGTCCAATTTTACAGGTGAGAAAACTGAGGCTTGGGGAAGGATGTGCCCCTGCCAGAACAGTAAGAGGCAGTCAGGCCCAAATGCAGCTCAGCTGGCTCTGTTTGGTGACAACCAGCTAGCACCCGGTCCTAATTGCCCCCTTGAGAAGGTCATGGACTGCCCAATTCACTGTGTCCACCCCCCCCACAGAGTTTCTATTTCCGTTCCTCCCAGGCCCCCTTGGGTTCCCTCTTTCCCCACCCACACACATTCCAGGGGGTTTCAACCACAATTGCAGCTTTCCCAGTGACCATGCCTGAGGTCACCAGGTCCAGCTTCCATTTCTGGGGTCCTGGGCTTTCTCAGAAATCATCCTCTCCTTGGAGGGATTTAGATTAATCCCCTTATCCAGTGGCTCCGGATCAAGCAGACAGTTGGGTCACCTGCTTCAGCCTGGCCAGACTGGATTACCTGCCATGACCCCAAAATTCACTCATGCACACTTGCTCCTAGACATTGGATGATTAATAACAGCAGGGAGTTTGGGAACGGTGTGTTTTTCCACCTTCTGGGAATATCTCTGGCTTGAACAGAGCCGCCACCCTCTTCCTGCGACCCTGCCCCCACCACCATCAGCTACCCACCCCGGCCTGAATTTGCATCATTTGAAGGTTCCACCGTATTCCACATAATTTAATGTCCCAGAAAATAAAAACTGATCAAGTCAATGGTTGTCAAAGAATTTGAGAGTGGCCAGAATGTTCTGAAATCATCCTGCTCGGGGCCGTGTGACACATCTGTCCAGTGGTCCTGCCCTCTCACAGGAAGTGCTGGCCCACTCTCAGTCCGCGAGGTTTGGGGGCTGCCTCCGCCATGCTGTCGTGATGCAGGTACCCTGGCCAACGAAAGCCGAATTCCTCTACCTACAGCCCAGCTTGTCTCAAGGCTACAGCTCTTGCTGGATTCCAGAACAGCCTCTCCCCTCACTCCTTCAGGACGGGGGTCACTGCTCCTGCCAGTCCCCGGCTGGCTCCCTTGCCCCTGCCCACAGCTCTGTTACAAGTCCCTGCATTAATGCTCATCAGTCCCCTCACGTCTCCAGTGGGACCCTAACTGACTGATACACCTGGAGGTAGAGACCCAAGCAGCCGTTGCAAAAGCTGGTCAGCCTTCTTGCCCCCAAATCTGTTTTCTCAGCCCCCTTTACCTCTTTATCTTGGGTCCAAGGACTCACCTGCTTTTCCTTCATTGCAAATGCTGCTGTGACCCTCTCTGTTTTAGGCTGGGCTTCTCGCACTCAGCTTCAGAGTGGGGTCCAATCTCCCAGCCACCCCCTTCCTCAGTGTTATGAATTCCGTTCACTCTGCACCAGGCCTTGTGTTTGGGATTGCACAGATATGACTTCCTCTGCTACGTATCCCTGAAGGGAAGTCCACGTGGGGAAGTTTCATGGTTTCAGTAATCTCCCAAAATTTAGTTGCAGATAAACCTTCTCCTAGATTTGGCAGGAAGGCACGTGGAGTCAGACTCCCGCTCAGATTCCGCCTCTGCTGTGAAACTTAGGCAACAACTTAATCTCCCTGGGCCTCTGTCTCCTTATCCAGGCTGCCTGCCCACAGCTCCGGGAAACACCACTCACGTGGGAGCACCAGGGCTGCCCCTTACACAGACCACTGAGTGAAGGTTACCCCTGTGTCTTGCAAGGAGTGGCGCAAGAGCGCCGCCTCCCTGGGTCATCGTGGCCACGCTTCACTCAGCAATCACTCCAGCAACTGTCCCCCACTTTACAGAAGAGAAACCTGAGTGAGGGTCAGAGAGGCTAAATGTCCCAAGTCACATATTGAATAAGTGACTGAGTCAAGACTCGGATTGAGTCTCTCTTCCTCCAGAGCCAGTGCGCTCCCAACCCGCTGTCTCCCCAGAGGCCTCCAGTGCGGACAGCTGCTACACCCGTCTTTCCAGCCCCGTCCACTCCCTGCCCGCAGCGCACACCTCCCACGCTTTCCCTCAGTGCAGGTGGTTACTTCCCCTCCCTCCTTTCTCACTCCTGCAGAGCTCCAGGTAGAACCCCTACTTTGCTTTTATCAGTCTATCTGTCTGCCTCAAAGGCCTTTCCAAACACACTTCTGCTCTCTCCCTCTCAAGACCTGGCGAATGTTTAGTTCTCCAGAACTGATCGCATGGCAGACATTACTAATCAATGCTGACACTTTCCCCTACAGATCCAAGATGCGGCAATCCAGCAGGCAGCCATTACCAAATGATTCAGACTATCCAGGAAAAAAAAAATATGCTATTCCTTCCCGAGACTGTAATCTCCTTGAGAGTAGAAGTACAGTAATAATAAGCTCTGCCTACAACCTGCCCAGAAATAGTAACAAGTAATAGTAATATATTAAGGACTCAGGGATTTTGTGGATGGACAGATTTGAATTTCCTTCTCACTAGCGTGTGTCTGGGTAAGCTCCTCCCCCTTTTCAATGTGAAACACAAGTGGCAGCTAGAAACAGGAGCAGGCCAAGGTCACAAAACTGATAAGAAAGGGAACAAAATGATATCAAACAGAGGCAATAGGATCTCCTTCACTATATGCCAGTGGAATGTGGGTCCCTGTAAAATTCTTATCACACTGCTCAGCACACAACGCCAGACTTCTGTTCCCTGGTCCCGGCCTTGCATAACATTGTCCTCTAGGGCTCTCTAGTCAGAGTCCTTCCTTGATATGAGAACACAGAAGGTCCCAGAAATCCCAGGGTGCTGGCTCACAGACTTGTGAGAATGGGCCCTCTGGAATACTGGAGCAGAGTAACCAAGTACTTTCTAGAACCCTGTGCTAGGTTCAGGTGCTACAAGATCATACTCTTGAGACCTCAGTTTGCTCAACTAAGAAGCAGAGTATGGAATGTTGATTCCAAAAGGCCCCTCTGACATTCAAAGCTGCCTTCTCCTGCTCCTTCACTGTAGCCCAAAGCAAGCTGGTAGGTGGCATACAAGAAGCTTCTGGCCTATTTTATACCACCCTGGGCTGCCACACAGCCACAGGTAAGGTAGGGACCCAGCTGGCCGGGCCTGGCTCTGAAACAGACAACTTCCAGGGGATCTGACTGGCCAGGGAAGGTGTGACAATGGAGGGGCTACCCTGGTGTGGATCTCAGTTCTTCCTTTCTTCCTATTTTTCTTCCTTCTTTTCTTTTCCTTTCCTTTCTCTCTCTCTCTCTCTAATCTACTCATAACCTACTGATTGAAAACATGGGTTCAAATCCCAGCTCCACCACTTACCAGCTGTGTGACCCTGGGCAAGGTGCTTAAACTCTCTGTGCCTCAGTTTCCTCTGACGACAGTGGTAACAACCCTCACAGCACAGCCTCATAGTCCCTGGCCTCACAAAACCTAGCCCAGCAGAGGAGACTGGCATTAAATACATAATTATATAATTAATTTATTAATTAATTATCAGTGGGCCAAACACTATGAAAGACCATGAATGCATCTAAAAGGGGTTTCTCATCTCTTCTTATCAAAGGGCAGGGGAGTCAGGGAATGTTTCCCAGTGGAAGTGGGAGTCTGCAATTGTCTGTATTGGCTTGTCTCTTTCACTAGTTTGCAAGCTGGAAGAGGGTTAGGATCGTCTATATTTTATTCACTAATGTTTACTTGACATTGGGAGGCACTCAATAACTGTAGATCAACGGATGAATGAGTGACATTTCACTGCAGGCCAGAAAGATGAACAGGAGTAAACCAAGTAAACAGAGTGAATGGAAAGGTTTCCCAGGTAGAGGGAACAGCAAGTATAAAGGTCCTGTGGCTAGAACAAGGTTGAAGTGTTTGCAGAAATGAAGCAAGGACAGTAGCCTGAGGCAAGCAGAGTGGCAGGAAGAGTGGGGTAGGCCACACAGGGCCTTGAAGCCACATGGTAAATTTTCTTCACCAAGTGCCCAGCCAGGGCTACAAAGAGGGCCAAGCTGGGGTTGTCAGAGAGTCCTCGGATCAAATCCCAGCTCCCCCACTTTCTGCAGCATGACAAGTCAATTAGCCTCTGAACCTCAGCTCCTTGTTTGCAAAGGGGGAATAATAATTAATTGCATAAGTTTTGGGGTGGGTAATAGAATATAAAGCACTAAGCACAGTGCCTGGCACACAGATAGTGCTCAGGAAACATAGCTGTGGTTATAATAATAATGTCAGCTCTGGCTGGTGTGGCTCAGTGGATTGAGTGCCAGGCTGCAAACTGGAAGGTTGCAGGTTCGACTCCTGGTCATGGCACATGCCTGGGTTATGGGCAAGGTCCCCAGCTGGGGGCGTGTGAGTGGTATCAGATCAATCTCACACATGTTTCTCTCCCTCTCTTTCTCCTCTTCCCCTCTCTCTAAAAACAAATAAAATCTTAAAAAAAAATAATGTCAATAGGATTGACCCAGGTCTCCACACTCTCATTCACTGTCCCTTAAAATTAAGTCTTCCCCTTAATGAGTGTTCCAATTTCCAGAAACGCCCCCCTCCCCCAAGCAAGGGCATAGCTGTTCTGCTCTCCCCACTCATTCCAGGCTCTGGCTTGCTCAGGCCCTCCTGGGGCTGTTCTCCTTGAAGTTCCCACAATCAAGATTCAGAAGAGAAGGTTCCCTTGAAACAGAGCAGAATCTGCATCCATGTTGCTAAGCAACCAGCCCCCCATCCAGTTGCCAACTGCAGCCCAGAATGAGCCTTAGCACTCTGGGGAGGGCCTCCTGGGGCACCCCCAGCAGGGCTGTGAAAGAAGAGAGCCAGGGCAGACAGCTCACCAAGAGTCAATATACAGCACTAGAAAGCCCATGGGGACAAGGACAAATCCAAGTGCATCCAGACCCCAGCCCTACAATTTACCAGCTGGGCCACCTCAATCAAATCTGTGAATCTCTCTGAGCCTCAGATTACTCATCTCCATGATAGGAGGCAGGCCTAACAAAGATCCATCGTGAGGATTACATGGGATGATGCGCATGAAAATGCCCAGCACACAGCAGGTGTTCAAAGAATCTTGAAATATGGACCTTTATCCAGCGATGAATCTACTGATCTTGTCACACATCAGTGGTAATGAAGTTCAAACACTTAGCCTGCCCTGGTCCCCTAAACTGGTCCCCAATTTTCTTCTGCCAAACTATCAATAATTACCTATTAGTCCAGCATTTCTCAACCCCCGCATGACTGACTTTTTTCCAAGCAGCTTTACTGCCATATAGTTTCTGTATCACACAATTCACCCATTTAAAATGTACAATTCTATGCTTTTAAGCTTATTAACGTTTCCTGCTAAAAATTGGGTTTCTTTTACTTTAGAAGAGGGAAGCTATAGAACAGACACTGGGGGACCTACAACAGTTTTAGCCACAGCTCTCCAGGCCTCAGTTTCCTCTTCTGTGAATTGGGGGTAACACTATTTGTGCCTCTAAGGTCCTTGTGAGAATTAAGTTGATGGGTAGACGAAGCTTACTAAATTGGCACTAAATGCTTGCGATTAGTATAATGATTAGTAAAACATCCTAGCAGCGTATAAGAGGGAAGAAAGAGACATCTGTTTTCTATGCCAAGTGGGACGTGCCCAGGTTCGGTCAGGTTCACTGATTGGGTGAATGACAGGGAGCTGCCCAGAAAGAACATCAGAACCTGCTTTAACGCCCAGAAAGCAGTCAGAGGTAAATTAGTGTCACCCTTTGCTTCTGGGAAGTGAGCCAAAATGCTCAGAACAATTTGTGCTCCCAAGAGGCCAAAGGTAGCCCTTGAATTCACTTGCACAATTCATTTGCTCCTCCAACCTGTCTTCAGAAGCCTGGATGAGGCGAGCCTCACCTCCCCTGAAACAGGGCAGGGTCCGATGATGGTAAATAGGGGTGGGGTCGGTAGGCACCGACGATGGGGACACCCTCAGCAGGACTGGACTCCGGGCCTTTTCAGGAGAGCTTCAATGCCGGGGCTCCGAACATGGGCAAGAAATCCCCTCTTGGAGCTGAGCAAGTTTTCCTTGGAAGAGGGCAGTTTACTTTTCTGATTTCAAAAGTAGCAAATTGGCTTGGATGCCAAGCCACTAGCAAGGACCCAACAGGACCCAAAGTACCCTGGAGTTCCACTGCTGGGGGTAGGGGGCAGGTCTCATGATGCAGCAGGCACTGGAGGCTGGTTAAAAATGCAGGTGGCAGAAGTCAGCTCCAAGAGTTCTAAATCTGTAGGGTGGAAAGAGGAATCATTTTTTTTCAATACTGTCAGAAGAAAAACACATATATGGCATTCACTACATGCCAGATTTATTGCAAGTCCCAAAAGCAGTAGCAGTTTATGACTGGAATCGGACCTAGTTATGGAAGGCTTCCTGGAAGAAGGGACATTTGAGCTGAGATGAAGAATGGGTGTGAACAAGGCAAACAGCAGGAATGGTATTCCCAGCAGGGAGCTGTGGGGCAGCCCAGCAGGCTGAGCCCCGCCAGGGGAGGGTACACGGCTGGTGCTGAGGCCGGAGGCCGCAGGGACTGGACAAGGCAGGTTTGACAGGCTGCAGTAAGGACTTTAGTCCTCATCCTAGCCAATGAGAAGAAGCAACTGGGCGACGTGATTATACCTGGGAAGACCATGTTGGCTGTAGTGGGATGGGTGGAATGGAGTGGGGAGAAAGCATTGAGTGGAGGCACCTTAGAAAAGACAGCAGTGTCGGCGATGAATTTGCACGGATTTTTACCTGGCTGTCCCAGGTATCTCAGAACACCTCAGAGCGTTCCAGGAAGAGGCACCTCCATGAGTCTAAAATATTCAAACACCACCCATCTCACCCCGCTTCCAATCACTCTCTTACCCCTTTCTCTGCTTGGCCTTGTTTTTGTTTTCACTGCCATTATTTTACTTTGCTATTATATACTCATTTCTTTGTTGTTTCCAGCTCTGCTGTCTATCACCTCCCTGCCTCCAGCATATGAGTTTCATGAGGGCGGGACCTTGTCTTCTATTTTCCTTGCTACATTATAATCCCTGCACCCCGCACAGTGACTAACACAGTAGGTGCTAAATAAAGGCACTGAGTATGTGTGTGAGTGAATGAGAACTTGGGGTATTGGGGCGGCTTATGGCAATGTGCTGGACCCAGGCTGGCCCTCCAGGAGATGCTGGTGTTTAACAAGAGCTTTTGACTCCATCCTGAAACATAAGGACTCAGAACCTCAAGGCCAGACAAGGCTAACATCGTTCTGTGAGGGTCTGAAGGCCAGATAGTGGGAGAAATGTCTCCATTTGGCAGATGAGCACAAAGAAGTAAAATGAGTCAGCAGAGACCAGCTCAGACCCAGGCAGCGGGGAGATGACTGAATTCACCAAAGGTGCTCCATTTCTCAGCCCCACACACCCAGGGGTTTGCAATACATAGTGAGTTGATGATGAGAATGGACATTAATGTAACACACACTGTTAACCAGATGCTGCACAGAGCTCTTTACCACGTTAACTCAACCCTCACAACGACCCTCTGGGGCAGGTTATCCCTGTATCACAGAACAGAAAGTCGAGGCACAGATAGGTTAGGCAACTTGCCAAGGTGACAAGGCTCAGAAGTGGCTGAGTAGGGACTGGAGCCCGTGGTCCTGGGCATTGTGTCAGAGCAAAGTACCTAGCATCCTGCCACCCAGGCAGATGAAGTGCCACCAATGGCTTCTGGTCCCAAGACCAGGGTTGGGCTGCCCACTCCTGCCCTCCTATTTCTTGAATTCCCATTTGGATCACCGAGTTGCCTCCATGTATTGTTCTCTGGTGAGAGGGGTGCCCGAATGGTCAAACAGACTTGGGTTCAAAGTCCAGCTCAGCCACTTCCTAACTAAGTGAAGAGGGATAAGTGATGACGGCACCTTTCTGAGCCTCAGTGGCCACATCTGCAAATTGGAGCTGACTCTGTTTCTCCCTGGGGAACAGTTGTGAGGACTAGGTAGGGAAATACACCCAAGAGCCTGGCTGCCTGCAAGTCCTGCATGTGGGGAAATGGTTACTGTGTTTCTTCCCACCAGCTTTGACTTCTCTGTCCCTTTCTGCTTCCTCCTCCCCCCAGCCCCCCTCCCCCCTCCACCACCACCAGGGCCACCTCCCACCCCAAACCAGCAGCATCTGGTGGACGACTTCGCCAGAACCCTCCCACCTTCCAGAGGATCAAAGTTGGAAAAATTAAAGGCCCAGCGGGATCCCTTCAGAATCCATCAGCTTAGCGACCCAGGCAATTAAAGAAATCGCTCTGATTTGAGTTCCAAGCAAATAGTATCTTTAAAAAAAAAAAAGTCCCAAACTCTAAACCCCACTAGGAACTAAATCTGGTGCCACACAAAGCAATTTTTTAGGAAGTTCGTTGGCCATCAGCATTGTTGAGAGGTAAGAGTTTTGAGTATTTGCATTTTAGGGCTGCCCAATCCTCGCAAAGGGCTCAAGGTCAAGGGAAATGTAAAACTACAGGTTCCCAAACAAATGCAAATGGAGGGACATTACTCAGAACAACGGATCTACATGCTTCAAAATGTCAAGGTCATAAAAAACAAAAAAACAAAACGAACAAAAAAAAAAAGCCCTGAGGAACTGTTTCAGATTAGATTGGAAGGGACAAAAAATAAAAATAAAAAAAGAAAGGAAGAAAGAAAAGAAATGACCATGAAGAGCACTGTGTATTCTGGATTATTTAAAAAAGGAACAATGAGGGAAATTTGCTATGTACTGTGGCTTAGATAAGAGGATTGCACTTGCTAATTACACTATAGTTATGTAAGAGAATTTCTTTGTTCTTAGAAGATAATCACAGGTAAAGAGACATCATGTTTGCAACTTTTCAAACGGTTCAGAAAAAAACAATATGCATATTTACACATGGAAAGAGAGAAATGATAGACAAATATGGCAGGAATTAGGGTAAAGGGAATACACAAATCCTTTGCACTAGTCCTGTAATACTTCAGCAAGAATGGAATTATTTCAAAGTGAAAAGTTTTTTAAATTCTGATTCCTAAACCCACCTCGCTGGATCTCTGGCAGGGCCCAGGGATCTGCATTTCCAGCCAGCTCCCCGGGGGATCCCAAAGCACGGGAAGCCTGACTGTAATTCCAGCTCTGCAGAAGGCTGGGGTCCTCCTTCCCAATCACAGGGCAGAGACACAGCCCCTGTGGTTTTTCCCCTCCTTTCCCTGCTGTTTCAGGCAACAATCAAGGAGCCACTAATGGAGGGTTTTGCAAGCCAACAGCCTGAGAGATTCCTCCAGATTCTTCCCAAGAGCAGAGCTTTCTCTGAGTCTCTAACCCACTTATAATTACATGACTTAAAATACAATTGCTAAAGACAATCTGCTGGGGAAGGGAGATAGAAATACACTTGGGTAAAGAAGGAGCCTGCCAAGACAGGTTAAAGGGGCACCCTGGAGGACCAGAGGGCTCCTGTGTGTGCGTTTCATCAGGGATAACGATGACATCACTTGGCTCTAATCCTCCTTAGTCATTTTCATTTGGGACATTGGCAGCAGCTGCCTTTTCTTAATGCATGGGAGGCACCAACAGCTCAGCTTGGCGTTGGTGTTCAAATGTGTCAGGGGGCTATCTCACTGAGACACGGCTGCAAACGGAGCCTCAGAGAAAGTGACTACACCCCAAAAGGCAATTAGAAGGAAAACTCGGATGGAAGTGCAATACAGCCTAGCCAGAGGCTTGCAAACTGCTTTACCCAGGACCCACGATAAGGACTACATCACAATTTGGTTCATTGTTTTACACACACACACCCTCTTCCAAGGAAGGCTTTGTTGCCTTGCTTCTGGTAGTGCTGTCTGCAGACAGCCTCTAGCTGTCAGTGCCTTGGGCTGAGTCCCAGCCTCACCTGCAGGGGAGTCACCTTGCCCAAGGTCACACCTCTTTCCTGGGGTGGCTCATGACTGAGGGGAAGGTAAAAGCCTAGGTATCTTGGCCCAACTCAGAACAATCCTGAGTTCCCTGTGGGGTTAGACAAGGTCATTGCTGAGCCTCCATCCTGGCTTGACCTCCACCCCTGCCCACTCCTGCTTCCTCTACCTCCCTTCCACAGGAGTTGATCTCAAGGTCACTCCCTAGTAAATCTCCTAAACCCCAAATTCTGTCTCTGTCGGCTTCCTCAGAGAACCTAACCTGGGACACGCATAATTAAAACAAGGGTTTCGCAAAAACAAGATTTCATCTTTCTCTGTGTTGTGCATTCTCATTTTATGCTATTACATCTTTTTAAATGTTGGTCATGACCCACTAACTGGGTTTTATCACTCTGCCAGAGTTTGAAAATGCTAGTATTGACTACACCCATGAAGCCTGGAGGATGGTCGGTGGATTCTTCAGGCTGTCTTTGCCTGGCAGTAAAAGAATGCCTGACTAAACGTGGATTGAATAATAAGGTTTAGTTTTTACATAACAGCAGCTTTGGCAATAGGTAGTTCAGAGTTTGTTCATAACTCAGCAACCTCATCAAAGACCCAGGTTCTTTCCAAATTGCTCTGCCCTCCTTAACATGTTGGCCATGGTTCCTCATAATCACAAACCAGCTGCCACTGCTCCAGGCATCATGTCCTCATACAACCACCTGCAGAGGAAGTTGGGATTGGAAGCATCCCTTCATACATTTCTTTTAATTCGGGACGAAAAAATTCTTCAGAAGCCCCAGGAACACACTTCCCTTATTTCTCATTGGCCAGAACTGGGTCATTGTTCATGTCTAAATCAATCTTTGTCATCCAATACCTAAGGTTCCATTAGCAAAGACAAAAGAGCAAATGAAAGTTAGTAAGCAACAAACAAGGTCTGCCACAGTCCAGGTCAGGTACCCCATTGAGCCCTTATTTCCTTCTAATGTCAGGGTCTAACGTCAAAGACCCTGAGATGTGGGCAGTCACTGACCTCAAGCAGATTCACAGTAATCATACCAGCACTCAGCATTCCAGACCCATGACAGATATCACAAGTAGATCACAGCAATCTTTCCCACTGAGCAGGAATGTGATTTCACAATGTATCCCAGCAAAGTTCTTCACGCACCCATTACCAACCTACTAGAATTAGAACCTGAGATAAAACCTGGTTCCTGCTCTGGCCTCTACAGACCAGAGGATAACAGCGAAGCTGATATGAGGATGATTAACCAGTTTTTGTTCTGTATTTTCAGAACTCTCTCTGACTCACACTATCATCCACTCTTCCCTCCTCACTTGAATGATTTCCTCCTCCTCTTGGCCTATCTAAGTCTCACTTGTTGCCCTGGCCAGTGTGGCTCAGTTGGTTGGAGCTCCATCCTGGAACTGAAAGGTTGTGTGTTTTTGACTCCTGGTCAGGTCACGTACCTAGGTTTGCGGGTCAATCTCCCCTCCAGGCATGGGCGCACGGTTCGACCCTCAGTCAAGAGGTGTAGGATCCCCAGTCCAGGCACTGATCCTTGTGCGTGTGTGGGAGTTAACCAATCGATGCTCTTCTCACATTGATGTTTCTCTCTCTTCCTTCCCCTCTCTCTAAAAGCAATGAAAACAATGTCCTTGGGTGAGGATAAAAAAAAAATTAAATCTCACTTGTCTTCAAAAGAGGTCCAGCTCAAGCCTCCCTGGGTATCTCAACCTTGTCTAAAAGTATTAGCTGAACCCACTAAATCAATTTTAACTTTATAAGAAATATGGGAACTAACATGAAATGACACATGTGATGTAATTAGCAAAAATCTAGAATGTAAGAAACTAAAGAACCAATGACCTAGTGTCTCTAGCAAGTAAATGACATTTTATAAAGGAGGGGAAATTTTGTATATAGATGGGTCAGTTATTTGTGTGCCACCACACTAGAATGTAGCTGCAAGGGAGGCTGGAGATGCCATATGCCCAAGAAGAAGAGAGTTAATGAACATTTAGCATGACCTCTGTCCCAGTGGCCCCCAAATGACTGAAATTTGAGAAATACCATTCTAAACGATTAAGCCCAAATGCCTCATTTTAACAACATTATTCATCATGTTGTTATAATCAAGACTTTTACATCCTGTGCTATTGACAGCAATGATCTAAAAAAATTAAAAAGTTAAATTATATTAAAGAATACAAAGTTTGAATATATTATCATCAGACATGTAAATTCAGTAAATGTAAAAATTAGCAAATTGGAACATATTGTGTTTTTAAAAGTCATTTTTCCTCCTAAGATATTTTTTGTTAAAGTTATATATTAAATTAAAATTATTTTTGAAAATCAAAAGGCAAAACACAAATATAACATTAAAATAACATTTACAAATAAATTACTTAAATTTTAAATTTAATTAAATTCTAATAAATATTTAAAAATACAATACTAACTATCCTAGAGTTCAATGTACATAGTCAAATTAAAGAAACACATCACACACTTCATTCATTTTACATCTGGATCTATATATACTTAAATTTAAGAGTAACATGAATCATTTAATATTTCAAAGTGAACCTCTGTGCTATCACAGAGGTTCAACAAATTACCATAAATTTAGCAGTTTAAAATAAAACAGGCTTACTATCTCACAGTTTCTGTGGCCAAGAACTCAGACAGGGCTTAGCTGAACTCTCTGCTTCAGAGTCTCTTGTAAAGCTGCAAGCAGGAAATCAGCTGTGGGAGGGTGGGTCTCATCTGAGATTCAGCTGGGGAAGGTTCAGGACTCAACACTCTATAGGCTGGCTGTTGGCTGGAGGTCACCCTCAGTTTCTCGCCATGTGGGCCTCTCCCTATGGCGACTTACTTCTAGTGTTAATAAGGAGAGTCTTCAAGCAAGACAGTAGTTACAATCTTATGTGAGGAAATTACAGATGTGAAATCCTATCTCCTTTGCTATGTTCTATTAGCTAAAAGTAAATTACATGTCACACTCACCTGCAGGGGGAGAGGATGACACAGGAGTGTGAGTGCCAGCAGGCAGGGATCACTGAGGGGCATTTTCAGGTCTGTTCCCCACAGCTGCCACGTGCAATTACTGCAAAGATTGCATTAATGTGTGAGTGCCTCTGGAACTGAGTATGGGGATGCAAAGAGAAGCCCGAGAGTTCCTTATGCAGTTATGCTGTCAGTCAATTCACTTGTTTTTGCTTTTATCTAAGTACTTCCCACTCTCAAGTTACCCCGACACTAGAAACATGTCCATCTCTGACATCCGCAGCAGCACAACCTATGAAGCGTCAATGCATTTGGTCACAAATGTTATTTTTGAGGTCACAGTCTAAGAGATATTGGAGAAGCTGATCACTGGGGACACAGAACTGAGACACTGTGTTCCCTGGCCTCCAGGAGCTCCAGTCTGGAGCAGAAAACTACTCTCAACATCACCCACATGTGATGATCAGACCCTGGGACCTACCAGATGCTGGTTTCAGCACATTGTTCCATCCCAAACCACAGATCCAACCTCCAAAGCCTTGACGTACAGCAGATTTTGCTGAAGTTTCCAAGTGGAGACCAAGGATGGTATTACTGCACATATTACAAGCCAAATGTTCTGAAACTTCTATATTAAACATCTCTCTCCTCAGGCTCTATAATTCATGGTGTCTCTCTCACTCCTCCCCTGCTAAATATATTTATTAGCCTGGAAGTTCTTTCCTGTTTTCATATTCTGCTTGGCAAAATAAAAGCCTCATGAGACATCAAACCACCATGGATGTGGGTGGATGAGAGGTTTGCCTCCTTGGTTCCAAGGCAGCTAGCTGACCCTGCACCCTTGTGACCTTGGACGAGGTACTTGCTGTCCCAGTTTCCCGGCCTGCATTCTGGCAAAGGCTCTAAGGGGAGGAGAGCAGCTCCCTGGAGACGTCAGCCAAGCCTTTGAAGTTCTTGGAAGAAGAAGCTAGGTAAACAGTAAATCCAGGTAATGGTGTCTGAGGACCTTCAGAATGAGAGCACTGGAGCAGAAAGTCAAAACCCCTTCGGACAGCGCCTAAGATCCAGCTTCCAGAACATTTCATTGTCCTAGCCACAGCCCCTCAGGACCACTCTGGGTTTGAGGCTGAGCTGCTGGATGTCCTGGTCAGCATTCTGGAAGCCAGCCCTCTAGCCTGGGTGACCTGATTCCTTGTCACCCCCATCTGCTGAGGAAGGGGTCTGTCTTCACTTGCTCCCCACACAATCTCATCCAGTCTCAGGGCTTTAAATATCATCCATATGAATCATCAGTCTCCTGCCTGCCTTTGCCCCTGAGTCCCAGACTCATTATCCACTTGCTGATTTGTCCACCAGGATGCCTAATGGGCATAGCAACTTCCTGTCCTCCTTGCTTCCTAACCACCCTCACCAAACCCTACTCCTCCCCCATCTTCTCTGTTTCAATGACCAGTTCCTTCACCATCCACCCAGTTACTTCAGTCAGAAACCAAGGAGTTAGCCTTGATTCTTCTCTTTCTCCCATCACCCAACTTAATTCATCTGCAAATGTTTAAGTTCTGCTTTCAAAATGTATCCCCAATCTGTTTTCTTCTGTGTCTCCACAGCTCCCAGTTTTTGTCCAGGAGACTGCTGTCTCGGGCCAATCACACCAGCGACCCAACCCACCAAGGCGATGCCCAACCCACCAAGCTACACAGGTCATGGCAGTCAGCACACATTCATTGAGCACTTACTGCTTAAAGACTCAGGGGGCCCAGGAGTACAGGAGTACAAGCATAGCCAAGATGGCTGATGTCAGCCACGTCCGGTATGGTTCAGTGGATTGAGCGCCTGCCTGTGAACTGAAAGGTCACTGGTTTGATTCCTAAGCAGGGCGCATGTCTAGGTTGTGGGCCAGGTCCCTGGTCGGTTGGTCAGGGGCATGCAAGAGGCAACTGATCCTGATGAGTTTTTATCTCTCATGTCAGTGTTTCTCTCCCCCTCTCTCTCCCTCCCTCCCCCTCCCTCCCCCTCTCTAAAATTAAGTAAATAAAATCTAAAAAAAAAAAAAAAAATGTCTGATATAAGTGAGTTCAAATTCAGGATTCACCATTGTCTGGCTCTGTTCCCCTATCCCAGCCTGTCTCCTCATCCCATAAAATGGGAACGATACCTATTTGGTGTGATTGTCATAAGAATTAACTTGTAACCCTGACTGGTGTGGCTCAGTACAGTGTGGCTCAGTTGGCTGGGTGTCTTCCCTCTAAGCAAAAGGTTTCCAGTTCAATTCCCAGTTAGGGCACATGCCTGGGTTGCGGGTTTGATCCCTGTCAGGTAGTGAATGAGAGAGAACTGATCAATGTTTCTCTTTCACATTGATGCTTTTCTCCCTCTCTTTCTCCCTCCCTTCCCTTCTCTCTAAAAATAAATAGGTAAGATCTTTTTTAAAAAAAGAATTAACTTTTAAAAAGCTATGTGACAGCATGGTACATAGTAGGTACTCATTGAATGAGTATTTTCAGCCCATGGCCAAGGGTGACCCTGTCTGCCAGAAATGTGGGCACAAGCCTGGGGGCTCTCAGACAGCCATGGAACAGCTGGATGCCCATGTGGGAGAGAGATCAAGGGCAGATGTGGATGAGAAGACCCTCAGGCCCATTGGTGACCTACTTGGCCACAGAAACAAGAAGGAAAGAACTATAAACAAACCAGGGCAGCGTCCTGAAATCACAAAGAGAGTGGAAACAGCCTGGGGCCATAGGAGGTCTCCCAGAGGCCTCCTGGCTTCAGCCTCCAAGACTGGCAGTAGGGCCAAAGAACATTTCCGGATCTCGGAGCCCTGCCTGCCACCCAGCCCACCTAGATGTCCACCAGACAGGGGAGGAGAGCCCTGCAAGGAATGAAGGACACCAGGCTTCTGAACAAGGTTGAAAATCAGCAGTTGTCCTTCCACTCAAGAGAAAACGGTGGCCACTAAAAAACAAGGAGGACGCTTTTTATGCACTGATATAAGCTGTCTCTATGATATGCTGTTGAGTAAGAAAAGATAAATTTTAGAAGGACTAAATAGAAATAATATGTACATGTGTTTGCTAATGTATATCATCACTGTCTCCGGAAGGATGCGTGAGAAGTTAGAGACAGCAGTTGTCTCTCCAGAACGGAAATAAGTGGTGGAGGAAACAAACACTCAAAATTTGAAAAGGCAAATGCAGCTGCCACCCACCTCGGGGAATGGTTTGATCCCTCCTCTTCCACCAAAAGGAGTGAGGGACAGCATACTTCTTCCAGAATAATCTGTCTACAAAAGGAAAGCTGGTTCCATAGGTTCTCCTTATGTCACTCCTCTCTGAATCCCTTCAGTGACACAAAGCTGAGCATATTGTAGAAGCTCAAAAAAGTATTTGTTGAATGAGTAAATGAATAAATGCATGAATGAACCATGCATTTTATCTCTTGATCTTTATGTACTGAGATAGAAAAATATGTTAAGTGAAGAAAGAATATCACAGAATATTAAGTCAGGAATGATCCTATTTTTGAAAAATAATTACATGTACATAAACGTATATTGCATATAAGTATATCCATGCATATATCCATATATATTAGTATATGCATATTATATGCATGATTATTAATCTATGAATAGAAAAATTTCAAACTTGCTGATTCTATATCTTGATCTTGGTGGTGATTACACAGATGGAAACAGATAAAAATTAATCAATCTGTACTAAATAATTGGGCACTTTCCTATATTTAGTTATATCTCAATGTTTTAAAGGAAAAATATATATACACCTCACCAAATATTATTAGATATCCTCTCCTAGGACAGATGGGATTATGGGAAGTCTTGATTTCCAATGTATATCTGAATATTTCACAATAAGCACACAAGCTTGAATCTTTTTGAAATATATATGTATATATATATTTTTTAATTCTCATTTTCAAACTTTGGGCTTAGCATACAAAGCCTCCTACTTCTGAAACCGCTTACATCCCTCATTCCAACCACATCCAACTGCTTATGCTCTTCAAACATGTCATGCTATTTCTCACCTCTATTGCTCTCCCTTCCTGAGAGGCCCTCTACCACTTCCTCGACTCCTCCCATCTTACCCAACTTGTCTAATCCATTAGACCTCACCTGAAGCCTCCCTTGACCGTACCAGCCAGGATCAAATGCTCTAGAAACACCTCAGAGTTGACTCTATCACAACACTTGACTCACCCGTCCACCTCACCCTTCCCACCAAGAACTCCTTAAAGTAGGGATTGGAGTGAGGCAGCCACAAGCCTCAGAACGTCTGGAGCCACCAGAAGCTGGAAGAAGCCAGGAAGGGCCCTCCCCTGCAGCTTCCGGAGGGAGTACAGCCCCTCTCCCACCTGGAATGCAGCCTGGTGATGCTGATTTCAGACTTCTGAAATTTCTTCTAAATTTCTGTTTTAAGCCACCAAGTCTGGTAATTTGTTACAGCAGCCCTAAGAAACTGACACGACTGGTACCTCCTTTCTGGAAAACCATTTGGCAAAACCAAATTATAAAATTGGTTATATGCAGAACAAAGAGCCAGCCAGCAATTTTCCTTGGTATAAGCCCTAAAAATACACTTGCCCATGTTCAGCAGGAGACATGTACAAGAATATCCCCTGTGTCATTGTTTATAATGACAAAACTTGGAAACAAGTCAAATGTTCACCCAGGGGAATGCATAACTGTGGTATGTTCACACCAGGGAATATTATATAGCAGGAAAAATGAACACACTACAATTATTTGCCACAACAAACATAAATCCTGAAATTCAGTGAAAGAAGCAAGTCACAAAAAATATGAATAGTATGAATACATTTATGGAAAGTTCAAAAATAGGTAAAATTAAACAGTGCATTGTTTTTGGTGTTTAAACTCTAAAGACAAGTCGGGGAGGTGATTAAGGCAAACTTCCAGATAGCGGTTACTTGAAGGAAAGGAGGGTGTACAGTGTGGAGGGGGTGCATACAGGGGCTTCTGGGTAAGATGTCCCTACATTTTACTGCCTCACTGGCACATTTTGGGTCATGAAAAGGCGTGTGCTGGTAATAACTATAGCAGAAAACAACTGCAAACCAAAACTGTTCCACACAAAGCAGAACATAAGATAACCCTCTTTCTGAGGCGGGATCGTTTTCTATTTCATGGCCTGGCTAGTGTAAACATGGGTATTTGTTTTATTCATGCTTTTGAAACCAGACATGTATTTTTATGTATTAATATATTTCATCATAGTTTTTCAACCAATAAATGAGGAAGGTGAGTTCCAGAATCCATTCAGTTTTTAGTAGCAACTCCAGGCACAGAGTCAGACTTTGACTAAATTCAGCAGAATAGGAATCTACGACAGAGAGAACGGTGAGTTCACACAATTGCCAAGAAGTTTGGAGAACGAGGTCGTCGGAAAACAGGCACACACAGGGCACCTCTGCCAGAAACCTGCCCTGATCAGGCTGCTGGGGACCTGGCCCCTCCCTCCCGCAGAGCCCGGGCCCCGGAAGCTGGTGCAGCCCACCGGGTTGGCCCGGGCCCGTGGCCTCACTGACCTCGATGCGGCTCCTGTCCCCGGAACCTAGCCAGAGTGGCCACTCTACAACACCCGCGTCCCCAAAATTTCTCCTTGAGCCTGCTGCACCACGGACTGCAAGGTTAAAAATCCTCGGTGGCTGAATCTATTGGTCAACTTGGCCGCAAGGAATTCCAAGAAAGCGAGTTTCTGGCAACTTCTGCGTCTTTTGGGGTGGGCGCTGCCTGCCCTAATGAAAGCCATAACCTCGGAAGGCCCAGATTCGGGGTGCGGACACAAAGGCAGAGAGGAGAGGACCATAAAGGATCTCAAAGGACCTCAAAGGAACTCTAGGACCAAGTTCTAGAATTCTAGGATTTCCCTCCCCAACAGGCTCCGGTGTGAGATCTGTGCAGTTAACATTCAAGTTGGTGCGAGGGTCACGGTTGAAGGAAAGCAGCCACATTGAATGAAAAACGAACACATTCATTGGCTGCATTTGCTCACCTGCTGGTCCACACCCTCCTCAGGCGGCGCTCTGGAACTGCTGGGTTCCTGATTGGGCCAGGCCTGGTCACCTGATCCAAAGCTAAGTAACCTATTGACAGGCCAGGAACCAATGAGAGTCTCTCTCTCTCTCTCTCTCTCTCTCTCTTGTGCAGAGTTTCCCGAACTTCCTCAGTTCGTAGTGAACCTTGAGTCTTGGTCTTTTTTTTTTTTTCCCCCAAGGAGGCCTTAGGCCAAAAGAAATACCTAACAGTTCCATTTACTAAGTCGTTAGGTCCGAACGATTTAAATCTTTGTGGCCTAACACCCTAGCAAATGTTGAAACAGCAAATTGAAAGAAAAACATTCTAATCCGTTCTTAAATGACCACAATTGCTATCTAGTGGATATATGTGTCTGTTGGGACCGCACCAGTTCTCAAAGCTTGGAAGCAGATTGAACAATACCGTATTTCCTGTGCCACGTTTATTTTTCAAATAATTGCTTTCAAGTAATTGTTGTTGTTGTTGTTTTTATTATTATTACAGCAGCCACGGAAAACCCAGCTGCCAAAAATAGGACCTCATGGAAAGGAACATCGTGCAATCTAATACCGAAACTACCTTGAGCTAGCAGCTCACAAAGCATTTGAGAGATGTTGACTGGCACCTTAGGTGCCTTGAAGATGTGGAGTATTCCACCCATGGTGCCCCTGTCAGTTTGCTGCAAAGCCCCAGGCTGCCTTGGTACACCTTTGAAATTACTTCTCTAAAGCGTAAAGAGAGACAGAGGCAGTGGCTGGTCAAACAATGGTAGAAATCAGGGAAGGGTTGCTGTTTTCTTGCTGAGGCATGTTGAAAAAATAATCAGGGCTGGCCAGATTGCTCAGTTGGCTGGAATGTTGTCCAGTACACCAAAAAGTTTCAGGTTCGATTCCCATTTAGGGCACATAAGGGAGGCAACTGATTGATATTTTTCTCTCACATTGATGTTTCTCCATCTCTCTCTCCCCCTTCTCCCTCTTTCTCTAAAATCAATAAACATGGGAGAACATATTTGCCAATGACACATCAGACAAGGGTTTTAGCTCCAAAATATATATAAAAAGCTCATCCAACTCCACACCAGGAAGACAAATAATCCAATTAAAAAATGGGCAAAGGACCTGAATAGATACTTCTTCAAGGAAGACATACAGGTGGCGCACAGACATATGAAAAGATGCTCAACAACACTAGCCATCAGAGAAATGCAAATTAAAACCACACTGAGATATCACCTCACACCTGCCAGAACAGCTATCATTAATAAATCAATAAACAACAAGTGCTGGTGAGGATGCAGAGAAAAGGGAACCCTAGTGCACTCTTGGGAATGCAGACTGGTGCAGCCACTGTAAAAAACAGTATGGAATTTCCTCAAAAAACTAAAAATGGAACTGCTTTTTGACCCATGATTTCACTGCCGGGAATATACCTTAAGAATCCTGAATCACCAATTCAAAAGAACTTATGCATCCCTATGTTCATAGCAGCACTATTTACAATAGCCAAGTGCTAGAAACTACCTAAGTATCCATCAGTAAATTAGTGGATAAAAAAACTGTGGTACATTTACACAGTGGAATATTACACAGCAGAAAGAAGGCACTCCTACCTTTTGCAACAGCATGGATGGAACTGGAGAATATTATGCTAAGTGAAATAAGCCAGTTGATGAAAGAAAAATACCATATGATTTCACCTGTAAAAGAAGTCTAATGAACAAAATAAACCAATGAGCAAAATAGAACCAGAGGCATGGAAACATGAAACAGACTGACAGTGTCCAGATGGGAGTGGGGAGGGGGATGATTGTGGAAATGAAAGGGGAAGGGACTGGACAAAGAACATGTATAAATGACCCATGAACTTAAACAACAGTGTGGGGATTGACTGGGAGGCGGGGCTGGGCAGAGAAAGGCAAAGGGGGGAAAATTGGGACAACTGTAATAGAATAACAATAAAAAATTTTAAATACATTTAAAATTTTTAAATTAAAAAATAAATTTAAATTAAAAAAATTAAAATCAATAAACATGCTTGGGTGAGGATTAAATAAATAAATATCAGAAAAAAACTATTTGCAGACAGAAGAGGGAGAATCAAAATACACAGAACCCAAGAAGACCCAGGAGCAGAGAAGAAAAGGTATCCTGATGCAGTACCGCCTGCAATCAGATTCCAAGATCTGACCCCAGAATCCATGCTTGACATCAAACCCTACAGTCTTTTCTGTGCTCAGGGAATGGGAGCAGGCAGCTCCACCCTTCCAGTTACTCAGGCCAACACTTTGGATCATCCTTGACTTTCAAATCCCATGTCCAATTTGTTAGTAAATTCCTGTATCTCTTGCCTCCAACATAGGTCCAGAATCTGCCCACTTCTCCCCACTCCATGCTCCCAGTCCAGCCAGCAGCACCTTCACCTGGACAAGGCCGTGGCCTCCGCACTGGTGCCCTACTTCTGCCTGGTCTCTCCTCTTAAAATATAAGTCAGGAAGTCCCGTGAGATCCTATGGGAGTTAGCCTCAGGCAACTCTGACCACCATCACCCATGCCTCTGGCTCTCACTCACTTCATTCCAGCCACAGCAGCTTCCTTGCTGTTCCTCAAACATGCCAGGCATGGTCCTGTCTCAGGGCCTCTGCACTGGCTGTTTCCACTGCCTGGAACACTTTCCCCAAAATATCTTCATGTCTCACTCCCTTACTTCCCTCAATCTTGGCTCAAATGTCACTTTGCTAGTAAGTCCTTATCCGACCACCTTTATAAGACAGAAACAGCCCCCAGCCTCCTAGCACTCCCCCACCCCTCACCTTTGGGAGGGATCGCTGAGCTGTGGGACCTGATGCTGATTTCGTGAACTCACGTACAAAGAAGTGTAGTTAAAGAATTCATTCAGTTTTTTTTTTTTCAACAAATATTCACTGAGCACCTACTATGTGCCAGACATGGAGCTGGGCACTGAGGGTAAAGTGGCTGCCTCAATTTAAAGCTGGCCTCCTCAAATCACCCACCATCAGTGTCTTAGACCGTGTTCCCTAGATAACTCTATCCTTTCCTGGCCTCTCCTTGGGAAGTGTTATTTTGGAGGTACTTAGAACTGACTGAAAATCCTGAGTTAGATTCCCTGGGTTAGGCCCCATCCTAGGTTCCTACAGATCCAGGCACCACCTGGGAATCACCCTGCCTGGCCTGAATATCCAGCTCCCACTCTGGATTGCAGTTGGCAAGTCTGGCCGGGAAAGTGCTCTGTTCCTTCAGCCTATAGGCTGCCAGGGCCATGAACAAGAACCCAGGCCAGGTCATGGGTGCAAGTTGGTTTCTAACTTTTATATTTTAGACATATGGTATGTGGGCCTCCATTTGTACACTTATCCCAGATTGTGCCAATGTTTCAGGCAGATTATAGATTCCGATAAAGGAATGGCAAGTGGCCACGATGACTGCCCGCTCCCAGGCCATGGCAGACATCAGTAATGGATGGCAGCATTCCTTCTCCCTGAGATGTGGGCTAACACAGTGCTGTGGGAAGCCACTGCTAACCTCCCAGGAGCATGGGAGGTGCATGGGCATTTCCTTTCCCTGTTCTAGCACTTTCTACAAGGCAGCTTGCTCTGTGCCCCACAGTATCATCAAAGGGCCTCAGTCTTGTCTGAAAAACTTTTGTCTTCCATTAAAGAGAAACCACGGATGCCTGATGTTTGTGGAAATTAGATAAACACTGGAATGCTGTCTTGGGCGCTCTGCAGACATTCTACTGTTATAAGGAGAAAATTTTAAAAAGTTAAATAATTGGGAAGCAATTACTTATATCAAAAACATTTTTTAAAGCCCACTCTTTCCTCTGAAGAGATTAATGTTTTTCATGAAGGCCTAACAGAACAATCTGACTCCCAGGGTTTTTTGGCAGAACAGGAACTCCTGACGGCTCTTTTTGTTTGAAGGGTTTGTTTTCCTTCTCTGTGTGGATCTCTGTGTCTTTCTGCATCTTTCATTCTGCCTCTTTGTGGTCTCTGCTCCATGTACATCAGTCTCTCTCAGTCTCTTTGCCCCTCTCCTCCTTGGTGGAGTGGCAGCCCATCTCTTTATATGAATCTGTCTTTTAGAGTATTTCTCTCTGTGTGTGTATCTGTATTTGATTCCACCTCTGTATGTGGGTCTCTTGCTCTCAATCTTTGTCAACTTCTGTCACTCTGTATGTTTGCGTCTGTCTTTCTCTTTTCCTGTTTGTGCCTCTGTCTATCTGAATTTCTTTATCTCTGTGTGTGTATTTCTCTCTCTTTCTCCAGCTCCCTGCTTGGGTCTCCTCCCCCTCTCTCTCTTCTCTCTCCTTTCCCTCCCCACCCCACTTTGTCTCGCCCTTGAGTCTCTCCTCCCCATTCTTCCCCTTCCACCCTCTAATCCAGCCTCGGTTCTTTTTTCCCTCCCCTCTTCCTCTTCTAGAGTCCCGAGGTTGGGTCCAGACAGCATGACAGAGAATATAAAGTGAAAAGTCACCCAGAGGTTTCCAGGCCACCAGATGTGCAACATTTTTAGACAGAACAGCTGGATAATTTAACGACTTCCTTGTTTTCCCTAGAATTTCAGCTGCCTGGGCATCTCAGACGGTGTCTGTGTGAGGACACGCACGTGGATGTTACCCGTGTGCTCCTTTGTGAGACCCTGTGCACAAGTCATGGGCCCCCCAAAGCCCCCACATGGATCTGTTCGTGTGCTTCGATTCAGATTTCTTTCCCTGCAACTTCCCTCTTTTTCCTCCTCCTTTGTAGACTGGCGTAGAAACCTGGTGCTGTTTAATCATCTCAGAGACTTTCCACCTGCGTCCTCTGATCTTCACCATGATCTCCTGAGCGAGTTGTTTGGAAAGATAAAATAAAATGAGGAAGGAGGGTGTAAAGGAAGCCCTAGAGAAACCTGGAAAGAAAGCCCTCAAATACAGGGCACTGTGTTATTCTTGGCCCTGTTTTACAGATGAAAAAAACTGATAGACCAACTCTGGTGCCCCAAAGCCCAACCGAACTAGTACTCTATCCCGGAACTCCTAGCTCCCAGCATGCAACTCAACTCCCAGCATCGTGGACCACAAAGCTTACAAATGGAGCAGCGTGGTGCAGTAGGCATTGCCTCAGGCCCTTGCATCAGGCAGGCAGCCCTAAATTCAAATTCCTCCACTGAAACTTAGAAACTGTGTGGCCTTGAGCA
The DNA here is from genome assembly GCA_004027475.1 of Anoura caudifer. Taxonomy (NCBI): domain Eukaryota; kingdom Metazoa; phylum Chordata; class Mammalia; order Chiroptera; family Phyllostomidae; genus Anoura; species Anoura caudifer. The sequence continues at coordinate 34,368 of PVKU01005863.1, read as the reverse complement.
AGCTGCTTGCTCTCTGAGCTTTATCTGTAGAAGGGAAATAATAATAGCATCTACCTCAAAGAAGTGTTGTGAAGATCTGATGAAGTAAAGCATGTCAAGTTCCTGGATGTCAAGGATGATGGTAAGTACTCAGAAAAGTGTACATTGCTATTGTTAGTATTAGTATAAAACTGAGGCCCAAGTTCATATAAACTAGTTAATGGCTGATCTGGACGTAGCATCCAGGTCTCCCAGCCATCCCTCCTGTGTTTTAACCAGGAGAGTCTCCTGCTACTTCCTCCCCACCAAAAATCACAAAACATTGTTGAGCACTTTCTATGTGCCAAACGCAATCACAGCACCTAACATGCGTGTTCACTCATTTAACCCTCCAAGCAACCCAGTGACGTAGGTCCCATTATCATTCTCATTTTATAGATGAAAAAAACTGAGGCCCAGAGAGCATAAGAAATGTGTCCAAGGTCACACAGCTAGTAGACATCAGGGCTGGGGTGCAAATGCAGGCAGCTGGCACCAAAGTCCACTTTGCAGTTCCCACACTTGCCCTGTTTTCTGTCCAAATTCTTAGGAATTTACCCCAAATTATGGTTATTATTTTTTACTTCTCTGTCTCTTCCTCTTTCTATCTCTTGACATTTACTTACACAAGTAATACGTATACGTTCTCAGTGGGAAAAATCAGGGAAATTACTGATAATACTCTAAAATCAATGAGCTTGTGTTAATGATACAGAACCTTTGTTCAAAGTGATCGGCTTGAGGTTGAGGGGCGTGGGGAGGAGAGATCAGTGGGAGAACCTGGCGGGGGCACTGGACTGCTTCACATGGCACTGGAGGCGTAAGGAGGATTGCCCGCTGTGGAGAACAAAGGGTTAATAAGCCATTCCGTAGAGCGAGCAATGGGCAGTTCTCTCCGTGGTTAAGCAAGTGATTCTGTGAACTGGGGTCAGGGATGACCTCTCCAGGCCTCTGTATCTGTAAAATGGGCGGACAAGGCTAATGAATGGGATAAAGCAATAAAAAGTTGTGCTCGTGAGGATCAAATGGAACAGTTTTTTGGAAGGCCACAATGTATGTTAGCTATTGTCATTGTTCTCTCCAGCTATGGAGTTCTCCTGGTCTTCTGCATCTCCTCCTACTGAAGCGCCTGTTCCCAGGTTGTCCCCACAGGAGGTTGAATCAGCCTATTCCGTTCCTGCCACACAGTCGAGGGCTGGCAGGAGAAGCTTTCAAAGGCAATGCTATCTTAACAAATATAACAAAGACCATCTCAAGGCCAGAGACTCCACCCTTCCTGTCATGATTGGGTGTGACTTTTCAAGGTGTCTTCCTGTGGCAGTGGGGGAAGGGGGAGAGTATAGTTTAAGTGCAGATGAGAGAGAAGTAAATATTTGTGGCCAAGAGGACAGACATGGTAGATGGTATTATTGTTCTCTGTCTTTTACTCCTTCCCCCTATCCCCTGTAAAAGGAATGTACATCACTGCCCCCACTGACTGGCCGAATGACATGCTTTGGCCAAGAGGATGTGAGTGGGAGGGACACACATCACATCCAAGTGAGAACTTTAAGAGGCATCGCCGGAATTTTTTCCTGTTTTCTTGAACTTCCCTTCTGCACAAGAATAGGCAGGGTCCTTGGGGCTCAGTATGTGACCATGCCAATGGAGCAGAGCAGCCTGCAGAACCACTGACATTAAGAAGAGCAAGAAATGCATGTCTGTTATTACAAACCACTGAGATTTCAGCAGTTGTTATGCAGCAAAGCTGACTTACACATCTACCCCTAGCTGATGGGAAGGGTGGAGAGCTTCAGAGGCAGGCCGACCTTGGTTCAAACCCCAGCTCTGCCAGGTATCTAATGCTGGGTGATCCTGTGGAAGTAACTTTATCTCTTGGAGCTGTGAAATGGGGACAATAGCAGTGCTTCTACTTCATACGTTGAAGGTAAGGGTCACATGAGACAACGTACCTAAAGGGCTTGGTGTTGAGAAGGGGCTCTGTTAGGAGAGAGAAGAGTCTGAGGCACTCTTTTTCCTTAGGTGGAAGGACCAGTTCAGCGGACACTTCAGTCCCCAGGCCTCATCCTGGGCCTCAAACTGGGACTGGAACTTTTCTGAGTCAAGTTATGGCACAGCACTGCTAACTCACCTGGTGAAAATGGATGCAAAGTTTAGGTTGACAGGAGCCCCACAACAGCCTCCAGTTGAAGCTCTGTCAGCTTCCTTCTCTCCCCTCATCTTCCCAGCCTTAGACCACTGAAAAACCACAAACGCATGAAACACACACACACACACACACACACACACACACACACGCACACACAGAAAACCCACAGCTTGAGGTGCTCTAGCTTGAACTCTAAAAATTCACAACAAATGGCAAATTCAAATTCATTTGTGCTGACCTTATCAATGGTTGCCCTTCCTGTTAGTTTGTTTGGGAAGAAAAGTAGGTTTACTCTTCAAAGTTTGCCTGCTCTTGGCTGGATTGGATGACCTTGAACTTTCAGGCAAGTCTTCATGGTATATAAGTAGCCCATCTAAGAAGTCTGTGCACACACAACTTCATAGCCATGCACCCACACATGCATTCATGCACAACATACACACCTGCACACAAAGACTGATTTGTCCAGTTCCCTGTTTAGATGACTTCCAGGTTTCTTCTAAGGTGCTAGTTTTGTTTGCGCCTAGAAGCAAAGTTGCTATGTATCAGCAGTCTCTGTAGAGGTTAGGACTCTAGGCTCCTCTTAGTTTGAGCTCCCCACAAAGAGATAAAGATTCTATTGCAAATTGCTTATTTGAGAGATGATTCCAAGAGAGTAGGGAAGGGAGACAGGAAAGGGAAGGAAACTAATGAAGGGGTCCACTTAATCAAGCAAAATACCACTGTACAGAGCTGGAGCTCAATTCTGCTAGGGAGAACTGGGGAGGGACCATGTAGAATATGACTTCGAGTTACCCCATCTGAGTTGCAAGGGAGCTGGGGTATTTATCTTCCAATGCCCCTCAGTCATTGATTGAGGGGTGCTCCCAGGGGATGTTAACCCCCCAGCACTTTTGATTTGCCCCACACTTGCCCAGCAAGCCCTGGTGGGTAGAGCCACGTCCATGTGATCCAAGTCAGCAGGTCCAAGACTAGACAGAGGGGAGTGAGGTGCTCACTCTTGGGGCTGTGCAAGTGCAGGGTAGGAGGTTTGAACCATCACAGTGGCTTTTACAGAAAGGATGTGGGGGAGGCACTAATAGCGTGTGCTGAGGGCTCTGCAGCCAGGCTGCCTGGGTTTGAATCCTAGCTCAGCCACTTGAGGACTACTAACTTAATTTCCCTGTGACTCAGCTTCCACGTCTGTAAACTTGGATAATTATAATATTTACTTCATAGGACCTTTGTGATGATTGTACAGGATGATTCACCCAAAATGCTTACAACAGACTTGGGCAAAAATAAGGCTCCTGTGAGCTTTAGCTCTGATGACATTGCACATAACCTGATGTCATTTTTCTAGAATCAAAGAATCAAGACCACCTAGTAGCTAAGAAAAATCAGGCAGATGAGGGTTCGGGTCACATGATCTGCCACTTAACTGTGTGATCTTGAGCCAGTCACTTAACCTCTCTGGGCCTCAGATCCCTGATGTTTAAAATCATTATTAAATAATAAGATGCTTTACCACAACTAGTGGGAACCACTTCTTCCAGAAACCATTGATGTGGCTCAGATCCTCAGCAAAGGAGCCAGCAGGCTAGGCGTTTCAGGCCACATAAATCCAGGATCCAGAGGCTTTCAAAGCTGAGCCAACAGCCCCTTATTGCAATCGATATTTCCTAGGAGAAAAGGCCAGGTCAGTGCAGAAGCCCAGATGGTCTCTGGGGACCACTAATCTCTCTGCCCAGTACTTCCGCTGTGGGAAGCATCCAGGGCAGAGGAAGCATTGACACTGGAAAAATTACCAGAATTTTGCGGGGGTGGGGAGGGTGGGTGGAGGGAGGGAGGAGGCGATGTCACATAGTATGTTTATTATCATTTCTGTTTTTTGTGTTTCATTTTTTATTTTTTGAAACTATCTCAGATTATATTATTTATTTTTTAATAACCTATCTCAGGCATAAAAAAAGATGATAGACAGCCCTGAAAATGGACAACCCAAATGCCTACCAATAGGTGACTGGATAAACTCATTCTTGTATATCTATCCATACTATGCGTACTACTAGAATTGAAAAGGAATGGACTACTGGACACAGTGTGAATGAAACTTCAAAGCATTGTACTGAGTGAAAGGACCCAGGCACAAAAAGAACCCACTCTCTATGATGTCATTTATCTAAAATTCTAGAAAAAAATGAACCTAATCTGTAATGGTAGAAAGCAAATCAGTCATTGCCTGGGACTGGGTTTGGAGGGGATTGGGTTGTTGGAGGGAGACTGACTATGAAAGGCCCGGGGGAGCTTTTGGAGGTGATGGAAATGTTCTGTATCTTATTGGGGTGCTGGTTCAGGGATGTATTCATTGGTTAAAACTCATTGAGCCGTACACTTAAAATGGGCACATTTTATCCAGTGTGGGTTGTATGTCAATAAAGTTGATTTTGAAAACTGTAATCCAACAAACTCCCACAGAATCACCTTCCAATTTAGAAAATAAAACATAGAGAAAATGGCACCCCCTGTGTGCCCCTTACTAATCTCTTCCTTTCTCCTTTCCTCTTAAATATGATGTGCTTCATAAACGTGTCTTTAGATTTTTGCTACATGGAAACACTTTCCTGAATGTGATGTTTCTTTCTCATGTGTCTTCGTACTTTTCCAACATGGTGTATATTCCTAAAGCAGTATTTCTTATACTGCTCATTGTACCCTTTAGAAGTTGTAAAATCAATTTGAAGGGTCACAACCAGCATTTTAAAAATAAGCATAGGATAGGACAGGATAAAAATAATCGAAGTGTATCACATGTAGTAAAGTCTATGTTTTGTCTTGTGAAACTTTTTCTTCAAGTTTTACTTCTGTGTATACATGTACTGGGTTGGAACATAAGATATCTTTCTCATAGTACACTGCGGTCCCCCCAGAAGTTTGATAAAAACTGCCCTAAATATATAATATCGTTTTGTTGTTTTAAACTTTTATGTAAGTAGTATCATACAGTCCTAATCCCTCCTCAGCTGGCCTTTGTTCACTTAGCTGTAGATCCTAGAAGTATCCATATTGATAGATGCAGCTTGCTTTCATTCATTTCCACCACTGCGACAATATTGCTACGTCATTTTTCCATCCTCCCATTATTGGATCATTTTTCTCTTGCCATATAAAACATTTTAAAAAATAGCTATCTGTCACTATCACCATCATTTTATTTTAGGAAGGACATTTCAATACAAATCAAATTGGAAAGCCCTACTCTGAGAATCAAAGACAGTCTTTTAAGTTTATAAAAAAAAAAAAAAATTCTGTCTGCCCCTGGGGGTTAAGGTGGTGGTTTTCTTCCATGTTGATTGTTAGTTGGTTTATACATGGTTGTAAACTGGTAAAAACACAATCACCCACACAAAAATCTTAGGGTAGCTTCCTTGGGGAGGGAGAGAGGAAGTGAGTAGGAGGGAGAAGGGGTTCAAACAGAGCCTCAAGTCCTATAAAGTTTCATTTCTTCTGTGGTGGCCCACAGTTGGAAGGAAAGGTGACTGCTAACAGGTGCAGAGTTTCTTTTGCGGGATGGGGGGGTGGCCAGGAAAATGTTTTGGAACTAGATAAAGGTGATGTTTACACAACACTGTTAAGGTACTGAATTATATACTTTGAAATGGTTACTTTTATGTTATGTGAACTTTATCTCCATTTTAAAAAGGGGGAGGGCTTGTGCCTCCTTGAATTATGTACATATGCAAGACACCCAGCATTGTGTTTGGCTGGGAAGGCTGCATTACCAACTTGTCCATGTGGGGAGAGGCAGGGCTTATTGTGTGTGGGGGGGGGGAGTTCACTTACTGTGTGAAGCCACACACTGAGTCACCTGGACTCTGTACTACAACTTGGCTTTTCCAACCTGTGAGTCTGGAACAAGTTCGCTCCAAGTTGCTTCTCCTACTAATAACCAGAATGGCACTTTACTGTCTATAAAATATTTTTTTCCACATGATTTTCTAACACCCCTGCCTTCCAAGGCTCAGCAAGGCCATGGAGAGCATGGCCTCTGGAGTCAGATGAATCTGAGTTCAAGTCCAGGGTCTGTCATTTCTCAGTTGTGTGTCTTTGGGCAAGTCACCCAACCTCTCTGAACCTTGGTTTCTCCACCTATAAAATGAGAATAATGACTTACCCTATGTGTTAAGTGGGAAGTCTGAAGATTTATCTAAAGCGAGAGATACGTCAATGCCTGGCACACAGTAAATTCTGAATAAATGATGGCTATTAGTGTTTGTAGTCAAAGAAGCTACTCTGGCAAAGCACTTAAAACAAAGGGTTAAGAGTGACAGGAAAACAAAACAATTTCAAAGCCACTTTGCCACAGGCCCCAAATGCTCCAAAAGGAGTGGTTCTCAACCAAGAGTGAGGAGGGTGATTTTGAACCTCCGGGGGACATGTGGTGGTGCCTAGGGACATTTTGTGAATGTCATGATTAGGAAGAGGGGGTGTGCTTCCAGCATCTAGTGGATAGAGATCAGGGATGCTGCTAAACACCCTGCATTGCACAGGACGGCCCCCGCAGCAGAGAATAACCTGGCCCCAAATGCTGCTAGTGGCCCAGGTTGAGAGACCCTGCTCTAAAGTGAGCCTACTTTAAACTGAGCCTCCATTTGTCACTTGTCATTTTCCAAATGACAGTGCAATCCACCCTCCAGACACCAGGACAGCTTGCTGCTTCCCCGACCACGGAGTGAGTCATTTTGTGAAACTGAGGAACATTTAACAAGGCGGTAATCATCCTAATTCCTCTGCTGGGTAAGTCCAGATGGAAGTACATTTGTAGCCTTCTCAAAGAGAGACAACTCAACATCAACATGGACTCCCTAAGAAACCAACGATGGTTCAAGAGATTTGGAAAGGCCCCGCTAAACCCCCCTCCACAAACAAGACTTCTGGGAACATCCCAAAGAATCTGCTCTCCCTGGTCATGCATGAAAGGCCATGAGTGGAAATTGGCACACAGGAAGCTCTCAGTAAATAAATGCTAGCTACCATCATTATCATCAGTCATTGCTGTCCTCATTATCACTATCATCTCCCCAAGTACATTGGAAAGTACATTCTCACAACAGTCTTTGAAATGGGTGATATCATCCTCGTTTTGCAGATGAGAGAACTGAGGCACAGAGCATGGGTGCTCTACTTTTCATCAGCCCCCTTCCTGATCTCAGTTTCCACTCCTGCCCACCTACAGTCCAAAGGGATCTTTTAAAAATGAAATTGGATCTGTCCTGGCTGGTGTGGTTCAATGGACTGAGCATCTGCCTGCAAACAGAAAGGTCACTGGCCCTGATTCCTAGTCAGGGCACATGCCTGGGTTGTGGGCTAGGTCCCTGGCTGGGGACATGTGAGAGGCAACAGACTGATGTTTCGCTCCCTCTCTTTCTCTTTCTCTAAAAGTAAATAAATGCAATCTTTAAAAAAAAAAATGAAATCTAGCCCTGGCTGGTGTAGCTCAGTGGATTGAGCGTGGGCCTGTGAACCAAAGGATCGCAGTTCAATTCCGTAAGGGCACATGTCTGGGTTGCAGGACAGTTCCCAGCAGGGGATGCACGAGAGGCAACCATACATTGATATTTCTCTCCCTCTCTCCTTCCCTTCCCCTCTAAAGATAAATAAAGAAAATCTTAAAAAGAAATAATTTAAAAAATGAAATCTGATCTTATTTAAAAGAGGTCCTCTGGGTAATGATGTTATATATTTTGTGATCTAACTTTTTTTTAAAGATTTTATTTATTTACTTTTAGAGTAGAAGGGAGGGAGAAAGAGAAGGAGAGAAACGGCAATGTGCAAAAGATACATCGATCAGTTGGCACACCCCCAACTGGGGACCTGGCCCACTCCCCAGGCATGTGCCCCGACCTAGAATCAAACCAATGACCCCTCAGTTCACAGGCCAGCGCTCAATCCACTGAGCCACACCAGCTAGGCCTAACATTTCTTTATGATTTAGGTCTTTTGAAAAATTCAGAGCTATGCCATGCTTGTGCAAGATGTTAACATTAAGGAGAAACTGAGTGAAAAGTACATGGAAACCTTTTGTACTATCTTTACCACTTCTCAGTAAACCTAAAATTATTTTAAAACAAAAAGTTTACATAAAAATGAATCCAATCATTCTACTCCTCTGCCTGAAACCTTCTAGTGGTTCCCCATTGGACTTAGAATAAAATCTAAATGCCTTTCTGTGGCCCACAGTGATCTGGCCTTGGCCCACTTCAACTTCCTCTTCTGACACGCTGCCCCTCACACTACGTTCCAACCACTCTAGCCTTTTTTTCATTCCTCTGTCACTGCAAGATTGTTCTTGCCTCACGGCCTTTGCACTTGCTGTGTCCTTGTGAGGATGACTCTTCTGTGTAGTCCGCCCCTGATTTTCTTTCTCATCCTTCCGATCTTGACTCAAATGTCAAATCCTCAGAATCCCTCTCCTGTGTGGTCCCATGATCCCTCCTAATTCAATCACAAAATTTATGACTCTCTGGAATTATCTTCTTTTTTTTTTTAACAAAAACTAGCATTTATTTGATATCCATTAAATTCAGGGATCCTCTACATACGGTATCTTAAATATCACATTTCATAATACTAATTTTTGATAGAATTATCTTCTTATGACTGCTTTTCTCTTCTTATCTATCTCTCCCACTAGACCGGGAGTTCCATCCACAACATTTCTTTCAATCATTTAACAATAATTCTAATGCTCATTGAATTCAGGGAGAGCAAAGAGTTCACCCCCAACCATCTATAACAAAGTTCCAAACTGTTGGCCTAGGGCCAAATGTAACCCACAGATTTGCTTTGTCAGCCTCACACAGTGTTTTTAAAGAATTTGAGTTCATGACCAACTTTTAAAAATTGGAACACTTCACATAAAACTCTATATGTTGAAGTTCTCCGAAAGTGGACCAGAGCGGGGAAGTGGCCACTGCTCAGAGGGGCGTATGCTCTCCAGTTCACCACAGACCCTTCCACCTGGCTTCCTTCTTTCCTGTTAGTCTTGGGGCCCCTTTAGACACTTGGATCCCCCTCAAAGCCTACAGCATCCTTAGAAATAGTACTGGTTTTCAAATATTTTTTTAGCTACAGCCCTCTCTCCAAATCTTACAGGGAAGCTCAATGTCTAAAGCAATTCACAGTAATAATAGTTCATTTTGATTGAGTGTTTACTTTGTGCCATGGTTCTGCTTTGGTTGACTCCAAGGGTTGGGGACCAGAACCCCATCAGCTCCCCATCATCTTCAGCAAGCCCCTAAAAACCACTGTGAATCCAAGGAAGACAGTTGGAAAAGTACATTTTAATCCACTCTCCTCATTTTACAAATAGGCAATCTGGAGAGAGGAAGGGACAGTCCACCTATTAGTATCTTTTCTGGCAAATGTTTGTCTGTTGATCCTTAGGGAGGTCACTCATGTTGAAAGTGTCAGAAAAAGGCCAATAGGGGATCGGTTCTTTCCTCCCAGAGCTATTAGCTGTGTTCTGGGAGCCATTCAGGTTTACTCTGTAAGCACATGCCACTCTCAGGCTCAGTGCCAGCTACTTTTCATAGACATGTGCCAGCAAAACTGGACTCTGGAGGGGTGTAGCCCAGCAGAGAATGTGCGTGTGGACAGAGACCCTCTCCATGTCCCAGTCCAGTCTGACATCCTCCTCCAGCCCTGATGACATCAGCAGATGTTAACACACTCACTTTGTTTAGTGTGTGCCAGGGTTGTGCTAGGTGCTGGGGATTCACAGTGGGGATTTATAGAAGAGCTTTGGTTTCTGGCTGTCCTGAGTCCCCAGCCCTGGCTCTGTAAATTACTACCTGTATGACCTTCAGCAAACAACCTAGCCTCTGTGTCTCACCTTCTTCATCTGTAAAATCTGAGATAGGACTAGCACATAATTCCTAGGATTGTTTTCAGGATTCAGTGAGATAATTTTTAGCACGTGATAAGAAAATAAGCACAGTGCCTGTTTTTTTCTCCACTGCACTTATCAGACACTGATATTTTTATTTGCATCTTTGTTTGTCTGGCTGGCTTACTGAATGACTCTCCATAAGAGAAGGGCCTTGTCTATCTTGTTCACCCCTGCTTCCCTGCCTAGAACAATATCTGGCACACAGGAGGTGCTCCATAAATATTTGTCCGCTGAATGAATCGCTCTTTCATATTCCTGATTTAATTACTATTGCCACGATGTGCCCTGCCCTGGATGAGGCCAAAGTCTGGACTCCTTGGGGAGTAGCCACCCTGACCTCCACATCCAGCTGTTCACAACAGCCCTGGGCACCGGCTCTGAGTGTCACAAACTGGGCTCTGTTCCCTGGGCTGACAAACGACACTTGTGTGTCTTCTGGTGAACAGGCTACAGCTCTGGTGAGTTGGTAACCGGGGAAAGTAGAATGAGAAGCTATGTTGAGGAGAGGGAGCCCCCAGCCGCAAAGGTCCCATAACAGAAGCAGGAAGGCCACAGGTCCACCTGCAAGAAGCCCGTGCCCTGCCGCCGCTCGGGCCCCCAGAGGACACCGCTTCTGAGGATGGATGCTCGGGTGGCGCAATCACATCGATGCATTTGGGGACGGGAATTCGTGCTCCCTGCGTGCCTCGAAAAGCAAAATGAATTTCACAGGGGAGGCAAAGGACTTTGTAAAAAACACAAAACAAAACAAAACCAACAAAAAACAAAACCAGAGAAATGAAAAGATCAGGATCCAAGAGAGCAGATGTATTTGTTTGCTGTGTGGGTTGCACTTCAAAACCCAGCTAAAGGCAACGCGCAGCCCCCCGGAGGTGGCAACTTTTGGGGGTCTCCTGGAGAGAGACGAACTTGGAAAGCGGAGGGCAATGGGCCAAAGCGTCTGCAGAACCCAGGACCGGTTCGCAATGCCCGCCCCTGCAAACTCGCTCTTTTCTTCCGGGCTCCAGCTCCGACGCGCGAAATCTGCAAATTCTTCCAGTATCTGCCCACGCTGGCTCACCTTCGTTCTGGCTAAAATCAGGGTAGCTGTCTCGATTATTACATAACGTCCGTGTTCAAGAACGATAATCCAACCATATGGATAATGAAAAAAAAAATTGAGGGTGGATTAAAAAAATTTTCCCCAACGTAAAAGTTACAGAACGTACAAAAAAATACGGATATATATATATATATCCGTATTCCCACTACTCTTAATGAATAACTGTTAACATTTTTATTTATCTGGGAGAGGTCTTTCCCTTCTCCCCAAGTCCCGGCAAATTTGAATCTAAAATAAATCAACCTATTTCTCTTTATTATTCTCCTCCACCTCTATCCCAGGTTTACTTGAAGGGGTAAATTCCAGGACCCTCGAATTCTCTCGGTGGACTTCCACATAAACAGGTCTGCAAACATCTGGCCCCAGTAAACAGTTTCCTGCGGAGGCCGCAGTACCCCAATGCACAGCTGTATCTTTCCCCCATTCCCAGCTCCCGCGTGCAACTTTGCAACTCAAGGTCCCCCCAAGAGGCCTATTTACTCTGCTCGCTTGGCGGAAGAATCCCGCGCGCTACGGTTACTCTCAACCGTCTCCTCCCCTTCCCGCGCTCTGGCCACGCCCCCTATGCGTCCAGGCCCCGCCCCCTACCGCTCTCCCTACGGCCCATAAAGAAGTCCCGGCCGGGTCGCAGCACTCCCCCGCGCGCATTCGTGCGCCGCCCGAGGCTGGCTAAGGTGTCGGCGGCCATTTTGTTCTTCTCGTGGTTCCAGTGGGGAGAGAAGGAGGAAGCAGGGAGCGGGGCGGTTGGGGGAAACCCGCCGCGGCTGCTACCAGTGCCGCTGTCACCACCGCCTGTGTGCTCGTGGCGTGGGGGAGGAGGCGTGAGTCCCGGGCGCGAGCCGCCGGCGGCGCCGCTGCGGGAGGGTCGGCGGTGGGAAGGCGATGGCGGATATAGATAAACTCAACATCGACAGCATCATCCAACGGCTACTGGAAGGTGAAGGGGGCGGCGGGCGACCTGAGATGAGGCGGGCGGCTGGGGGGTCCGGCGGAGTTGGAAGGCCGGTTGGGCTTGCAGCGCCGAGGGGAGTGAGCCCGCGAGTTGACCCTCGGGCCCCGGGCTGCTGCGGGTGGGAGGCCGGCCGGGGTCCCGCAGTTGGCCCAACCCGCAGACCTTCCCGGCTCCGCTCATTCATTGGACTAGGGTGCAGCCTTTCTCCTGGCTGTGAAATTTTAAAATTCTCCCCACCCCCATGTTTCCGGTCTGTACCCCCTGGCTCTCCACACACCGGACCAGTCTTTGGAGGAGAGAAGGTTGGGGGCCCCAGTCCTAACTGCGGGCATGTTCCGTACTTTCTGGTTACTCGTCCTCTTGGAAAGCAATTTAATGAGGTATGGGTTTCACCAGGTTCGAGGGCTTCTTTCCTATCTTCCTCATTTTTATACTTTTTGTGGGGTTGGTATCGGGAAGGTTAGTGGCCAACGTTGGAACATCTCAAAAGAGGCTGCTGATACCCATCTCCTGCGCTCCCAAAATACTCTTTTTAGGTTGTTTTGTCCTCACGACGTCTCCGCGCTCTTTTCTGAACTTGCATCTGAAGTTGAAACCAGCGATGATGACAGTTACGATCTTTCCAATGTGCTTGGCTCTGTGTTGAGCGCTTGGTGTTCGTTCATCTAATACATTACAATCATAATGATAGGAAGCGCTTCTAAGGCGCTTAGTATTTTGTGTCCGGCATTTTTTGAGCACTTTATATAGATTTCACTCAATTCTCCCAACAGTCTTGCGAGGTAGGGGCTATTATTTTCTCTTTTTCAGAGCAAAATAAGACATAGGTGAATCACTTGACCAAGGTCACACAGTGACACATTTCAAACCCAGGTAGCCCCAAGCTAGAGCTTTTTCAAGTAAACCTGTTAGTGAAGGAAGGGGGTGTCCAGTGGTTAAATGAGGGTTAAAATACAGCTTTAGTTTTGTCTGACCCAAGACCGGCGAGGTGCTTGGCAATTGATACATCATGATATTGGGGGCGTAAGTTCCGATTTTAAAGAGGGACGCGGAAGTGAACTGCCCCCTCTCCCCACCTTTGGGTTCCAGAGCGGGTGTGCTAATTATTCGGAACTTTGGGAGAATTAGAATCCCTTTGTTGATTTGGGCAGTGGATAACGTAGATTTAACTGAGTTTTAACTTTTCTTTTTTTGCTTTTATGTTCTAAGTATTGGACTATACATGCTGTGAGATGGATTCAACAGCATGATGAACGATTGGACAGCTCTGGTTTTTGCAGATCTTTTGAATAAGTCATTAAAATGCAACTCCTGAAAATACCTTAATCTAGATTTTTATCCTTTTATACTTTCTTTAAAAGAAAAGAAAAACTCTGAGTTCCTGAAATGCTCTTGAAGTGTTGCTGCTATTTGTGGGTAAAAACCTCGTCATTCATTCAGTACCTGGCATTTATGATAAGAAATAAATAATATTTTTTATACTAGTTAATACAGTTCTTTGATTTACATGAGGCAGCGGTGAATCAGAAATAGATTGCAATCTGTGGATTAGAAACAATTTTAAGTTCATTTAAATCTTGTTAACTTAAATTCTGAGTTGCCCAGAAATTAATACAAATATTGCATTTTAATACCTCAGGAATAGGCTAGCTGCACAATATAGTGCTTAAATTCTTTTTTTTTCCTCGATGTTAAATTGGCAAAGAAATTGATGATCTCTTAAGGGAATGTATGTGTATATATATCTCCAAGTTAGAAGATACTGGTTTTGTGGGGGGTGGGGGTGTTAAAGATTTTATTTATTTATTTCTAGAAAGGAAGAGAGGGATAGAAACACGAATGTGTGGTTGCTTCACGTGCCCCCTACTGGGGATCTGGCCTGCAACCCAGGAATGTGCCCTGATTGGGAATTGAACGGGCAACCTTTTGCATCAAAGTCCAGCGTTCAATCCTCTGAGCCACACCAGCCAGGGCTAAATTTTGTGATTTTTGTAATGCCCCCAAAACCTTTTTCTCTCTCAAAAAAAAAAGTTTTAATTAAGATTTCAGTATATTTGAAAATGGAGGCAATATTAGTTTTGTGACCTTGTTAGAATTTTTTACATGTTCAGAATTGTCTTCTAGAGTGGAGGACTGTATGTCAGTTGAGAAGTAGCGCAGTGATAGTACTAGAAAAAAGCAACACAAAAATGAAGTCTTGCTTAGCCCAGTAGTTCAGTTCGTGAGAATGTCCCCAGTATGCCAAGGTTGCGGGTTCTGTCGCTGGTCAGGGCACATACGAGAAGCAGCCAGTGAATGCATAGGTAAGTGGAACAACAAATCTGCATTTCTCTCTTTCAAATTAATAAATTAAAAAATGTAAAAAGTGAAGTCTTGGCCTGGCTGTTGTGATTCAGTTGGAGCATTGTCCATAACTGAAAGGTTGTGGGTTTGATCCGCATCCAGGCATGTACAGGAAGCCACTAGTCACATCAGTGTTTCTCCCTCCCTGTCCAAAAGCAGTGAAAAATGTCCTAGGGTGAGGATAAACAAGTTACTCTAAACACATTCAGGTCTGTAGTCTGTACAGCTTTGGAGTTCTTTTCTAAGCTGTTAGTAGTTTTTCTTTAAGCAAAGTATCACTTGTGCAACCCATCTTGGAAGTTCTTATCCAAGATCTGCCTTGAGGATAAAACCTAAAGGTTGTTTTTCCTTCATATAACTAATGTTAGATTATTTAAATTCTGCAGAGTAAAACTTGGCACGTTTAGAGAGAAAATAAGCCAGCTGTTGATTTGGTATAATATTCCTACTCTGTTGGAGAAAAGTGATGTTTGGTTTTACTTTGTAGGCAACCTTGTTCAGGGAGCTAACACTTTTCTTGCATAGCTGGCAGTTGTAACTTATTTTCACATCCTAATTTGCAAGGTTCTGAAGATGGCTATTGTCAAACTGCAAGACTATGCCAGGCTCTGTATAATTACTTGGCTTGCTTTAGCCATTTAAATATGACCTCTGCCCTGGCCCTTAGAAAGCCCTTACTAATCGAATTCTCTGATGTGTAAGAGTTCATCTGAAGAGAGATACTTGGAAACTCTAGTAACCCATGTATTTAGCATTTTGTATAATATAAAACATGTTTACATTCTAATACTAAGAAGACAACGTCCCTGGTCATGAAGAGAATAAAAATAAAGGTCAAACAATGGCAAAAAAAAGTTCTTAAAAGTGCTGGCCAAGGAAAACAAAAGTAATCTTTCCTGATGACACTTCTGCAATAATTATTTTTTTCTTTACATTTTAGGTAACTTTAACAAGTAGAGACTTTGCTTAGGATCAATTATCATAGGGCATTTTGTTAATAAAAATAAAGTTGTTAACTAATTCCCTAACTGAACAAGAAGTCTTTTGTGATCCCTGCCCTCTTCACTCCCCTCCTGTACATCAGTTGTATGCTGCATCCTTTCCTACAAGGTAAGGCAAGGAAGCTCTGTGGAAGACAGGAGCCGAGCTTGCACCTGTCCTAAACCACAGGATGGGAAGATTGCTTGTGCCCCTTGCCTGACAGTAGCAGGAGGCTAGGCTTTCCTTTTATAGCTGGGGACGTGGAGATGGTGCTGGGCCTGCATTAGTGACCCATCTCTGTGGCAGAGGTTGATGAGATTTTGTCTTTGAAACTGCAGTACCGTAATGACCTGCAGCCTGTTCTGCAAAAGCATGTGCCAATCAGTCCATTTGAATGGGTGAGGATTACTGATCTTGAAGCAGGGAAATGATGTTATACAGACTTGATCATTTCACTTAATTTACAGCCAAGGCTATTAATAGACTTCAAAGATTGAAATGTGAAAGAAGTAATCTAATGTGAATTGATTTGTAGGTGAGGAAACTAGAAAGCCTAACTCAGGAGGAATAAAGAATGATCCCATCTCTTTGGAGTTTATAGAATTCTGAGACAAATTTTTGTTTTAGAGTCAGACCCTTGTATCGAACGCACTTGAGAACAGATGACTTCCTTAGGAGGCACCTGTTATCTCCACTGCCCTAGACAGTGCTGGCATCTCAAGTCTGGAGCGGAGTGGATATCACTGATACGCACGTTTATAACAATGAAAACTGCTTCTGAAATTAGACTCAACTCAGATGTTGAGTCTGGTCAGTGTTTTTTTTTGTTTGTTTGTTTGTTTGTTTGTTTGTTTTTTTGAAAATGGGTTGTTAGACTTTGGAAACTTAAACATTTTTGAACAAATTGGCTTCGCTGTAGGTGTAGAATACTCAAGAAACTTTATTTTGCAGTGGGCAGTGTTTTGCCGCTATATTCTGACCATCTACTTTGAGAAAGTTAGTTTCATCTTTCAGTGCCCAAAGGCTAACATTAGCAGCCAAGAAAATCAAAGTAGAGATGTGTGGTGTGAAAACAATTAAGGTGGTCAGAAAGTATTATAGAAGTCTTCCTGCTGGTGACTGCAACAAAAACCAAGTGATTCTTTATAACATTTTATCTTTGTAATTTTTTTTTTTTTTGTAGAAAACTCATTGGGTTTTTGTGGGAAAGTTTTAGTGTTGTAAATAATTCACTGTTTTGTTTTTTTGTTTGAGATCTAATTATTCTACATTTGTCAACTATTACAAGGTTATTCTATCACTGAAATGAATATATGTGGCATACTCTTAAGATTACCACCAACTTTAATAGGATTATCTTAAAGCAGCAATATCTCTGTTGGTTTATTTTTATACTGGTTATGCCAATCAGGTTTTAAAACTTCATTATATTGGTGCCCTTTTTTTGGTGTATGCTATTCCTTTAATAACAACCTTTCAAAACAGTTAAGGGGCATTTAATTGAGGGGCAAGAATATTTTTTCATTCCTCAAATAATCCCACAGTCATCTTTAAAAAAATTATTTCTGCATTAGTGTATTTTTTCCGTTACCACTTATCCCTCCTGTATTTTCTTCCCTCTCCCCCCACTGCAGTTGCCAGCCACACTGTTGTTTGCATGCATGAGTTCTTTCTTTTTTGCTCATCCCTCAACCCTCTCCCAGCCCTCCAGCCCCCAACCCCAAACTCATCTTAAATTTCCTTCCATACTTCCCTCCCTCCCTCTTTCTTTCCTTCTCTTTTCTTTCTCCTCTCTTTTTTCTTTTTGCTAATATAAAACTTTTATTTTTAACAAGGGTCCCAGCAATTCCAGGTTTTGATTAAAAGTGTGGTTTCAGGAAGTACTTTTAACCTTCATTGTATCAGATGATGTATATAATAAAATTGAATTACAAATAATGTAATTGAACAAAAAATAATTTCTTTATATAACTGTTGCTAGATACCTAAATCCAATATGGTTTTAAAATTACTTTCCTTGTACATGATCCTGTATCCACAGTCTCTGCATCTGAATGGATCCCTGGATTTTATTCCATTTTTCTGTGTGACATTCTCCACAGATACATACCATTGGCTGCTGCCTTGGGAGTTGGACATCCTTCTGGGTGTCCGTTGTTAGTCCCACGTAGCTTCCAGAAACACCTCACTCTGCACTTCCAAATGGCTGTGTCTCATCCTTGTGTTCCATTGTTTTCTTACCTGCTTTGCTGGTCGCCAGGCTGTCAGAAAAGTTAGTATTGCTTGTGAGAGAAAGCCACCATCGCAGATAATCACCAATAACATTATTGTTTCAAGATTTTATCAGTTTTTAAATAAAATTATGTGGAAGTTTATCATGAAATCAGTGATTTGCCAGATAAATTGGTAAGTTTGTACAGAATAGTCCTTGCTGTTAACAGCCATAGTACATTTTTCTGAATCAACATTTCTACTCAAAAGTCACACGTGAAAGGTCTAAGGTGAATGAGAAACATTGGAGAGTGGAATTTTTATTCATTGGGATATTTTGGATTCCATTGACAAAAGTTGAAATAATTTCATATGTGCCATTTGCTTGACTCAGGAAGTCACTCCACGGTGACAGTGTGGATTTCCCATGGGAGGGTCTTGTTTGTCAGGTTTCTCCCATCCTGCACAGAGCACAGCGAGGGCTCTGCACCTTGAAGTGCATGTTGCTGCTTATTGAGCAGAACTGTGCGGTTTGTGTTTTTCTTTATAGCTAACAGATAAAAAAAAAAAATAGGCCTTTGTCTTCAGTACCTTTTTTAATGGTATTGAAATGTCTTTAAGGTGAACATTTACCTCTATAATCTTTATGGAGGGATAGTTCTTCTAGTCATAGCACTCACAGCAACCTACAGTTACCCAGTTCATCTTATTTCCTGTGTCTTGCACAAGAGGTGAGCTTTTTGAGAAAAAGTACAAGATTCTTGTCTAGCCTGTTGCCAGGGTCAGGTGCCCAGCAACTATTTTGTTGAATGTTGAAGCATGGTGAGTAAGTATTGATAGTCTTAACAGATTGCATTGTGTAGTTCTTATCTAATGCCTCCCATTTATAAGAATGCCTTATGATCTTATATCCCATATCAGTTTTTTTCTTGGGAAGCAATTATATATTGAGGTTTCAGTAGTTTGTCCTACAAAAACTCCATTGGTTCAAAAGTTTCATGAAGAACAAATTCTTACTAGGGAGGGTGGTATGGTAGAAGCATCACTGGACCTAGAATCGATGTCCTCCTTACAAGCTCCGACCTTGGACCAAGTCGGTGAACCTCTCCCAGCCTGTGATGTAGAGAAGCGGCAGTGCCTGACCTCGTGGGGTTGTTGAGAACTGACTGGCATTGTAAAGCCCCTTAGCGCAGCCCAGCATGTGGGACATGCTCCGCAAATGCTACCCCCAACTAATAAATAATTGTATGTGACGGACAGTGAAAATAGGGAAGTAGATATTTATGCTATTGGCTGATATGGTAATTTTTTAAAAATTTAACAGTGCTCACCCATTTTGAGAGCTCTATCTTCTGTTAGACACATTATCGTCAACTTGAATTTTAAGAGTAATCCTGTATTTTCACAACCAGGAAAACAGTAAAGCCGGATGAGAAATACATGTGTAGTCTGGAATGTGTGTTTAGTTCTAATGCCACAAGTCAGCAGTGCTTAGGGATGTATCCAGAGTTCATTTATGCAGCAGCCTGCCATGTACTGGCCATGAGCATGTACACTGAAGAGCAGGTAGTTTGTTATTGGGGTTTGCATTTCACCTGGGGGTCCAGATGAAGAGTAGAAGCAAACCTACAATTATAATATAAGGTACTGTGTTTCCTTATCTGGCTGCTGAGAGCATTTCAGAAGCATAACGCAGGCTTGTGAGGAGAGGAGACAGGTAGGAGATCCTTGAAGGATGAGCAGGTATTTGCCAGTTGGTAGAAGATGGTGTTGAGGCAGAATTTCTATTTTTATAGTTTTATCCTTGAGCTAATTGTAGGGGATTTTAAAAGCTCTGAGATGGTGCTGTTTTTTCAGTGAGCAGGGTTCTTCACATGTAAAATACACTGCTTCGTTCTGGGGGAACACTTAAGAATAATTTTTAATTGTTAGTAGTGTTTCTTTTTACTGATTTCTGTATGCACCCCCACTCAGGACAAACGGGTAAGAACCAAAATTACCATAAACTACATCTGTAACGAGATAGCAATCCTGTAAACAGGATGCCTGCCTTCTGTGTAGGTGTGAGGCAGGTCCTATGTGATGTCCTGAAAGACTTAAAGTGGGTTCTTCATTCACAAGTGCGGGGCTCTGCTGAAAACGATTCCAGTTGAAGCCAGAAGCTTCTAGGAGGCCCCTGTAAACCAAAAATGAAATTTGCTGCTGGGCATTCTGCCCAAGTTTCTGGCTGACTTGTGGTAAAATTACTAATGACTGGGGTTTTCTGCCCAATCAATCGGGGATCACACCGTCTTTCCAACCCAGAGTGTGTCTTGTTCTCTGCGCTGTGTGTATGTAGAGAGAAAAAAAATTACTGTGGAAAAACCATTTTTTGTTGCCCAGTTGTTACTGTATTATATATGCATTTGTTTTGGGTCCTCCCTCAAAGGTGGTCATTACTATGCTTTCTATTTAATTGCTTCCCATCTCATAATGTTTTGATCAGACACTGGCTGGTCACTTAGTTCAGTTACGTATTTTGGAGTATAAAGGGGCGATTTGCCCGAGGCTATGGAACCAATACAGAAACTTGGGCCATCCGGCACTCAATGTAGCACCCTCTCTTAGCATTTTCTCTTCTTTGTGTGTTTCAGGAGTTTGATCCTTCCCAGCTGTCCTCCCTTGTTATTTTTCATTGGGGTGGGGGGGGCCTCTACACAGTTTAAGTTCTGCTCAAAACTTGTTTCTTGGGAAACCTCAGGGTTTCACTGACTGTTCAGGCTAGTGGATGGCTTTACCTAAGACAGCATTTTCAAACCCAGGCACAGCTTTTTTAATGTGGAAAAAAAATCCTTCAACATCAGGGTTTTGTACTTGTAATTTTTATTACTCTCTAGTGTTGTTTAGGTACTTAGGGAACAAAGCTAGATACAAAACGGTTAAACCTATTGCTCTTATTTGGCTATTAGGTCAAATGATTTTATAATTTGAGTACAAACAAAGCCTCGAAAACCAATAAAATTTAAGTCAGCAACATTGATTTAATCTGATGGATTTTGTGGTTTTGCTAAAAGTAAATCACTTTTTATTGGGCTGAACAGTAGAAAGATGCAGGCTTACGTTCTGTATGTCGTCTGGCCCTGTATTTTCACTGCATTTCTAATTCAGAGAGTGCTTGCTTTCATAAATCTTTTGTGAAGACTTTGGTTACAAGTTGAGGATGATCAACCCCCCATATTTAACCAGGCCCTGCCAGTAAGGCCACTTCTTAACTAAAATTAAGGTAAATTTAGCTAATCTGTCTAATCTGTTACAACTGGGATCAAAACAGAAAATTGTCGTTTCCTTCTACCTATGGGCTAATAAAATGAACTGTTACAAGGCCAGAGGAGGTCTTGTGCTTCATTTTGATAGTGAGTAGAACTCAGAGAGGTCTGATGTGGTTACTTGTGAGTCTAGGATGCCTGGTGCTGTGCCTTTTCTCACCTTTTATCTGTTCGCATTACTAGGAAACCACCTTTCTTACAGCACAAGCTGACATCCTTTGCCCTTAGAGGCATGATTACATTTAAAGGTGCAGGCCCAGAAATATCACAGCCAAATAAATACAGTGAGCTTACAGTGTGTCTTAATTGAAGTAAAAACACTTGAATTTTTTTGTCCATACTAAATCAGGGGCCCTTGAGGAGATTCCCAGGATCATCTGATGAAAAACACTGATTTAGGGGAAGGGAGTCTGAGCAATTCTAGTTTCACATTGTAAAACGGAATTCTTAGAACCAGCTCAGTAACATGACAATCTCTAAAATCTTCTGCTATACAAATACTAATTCATTTATAAGGCTGGAGAGAAGACAAGACAAGAGGGGGAAAAAGAGCTAGCCTGGTAGGTGGGCTATAGGTGAACAAGGCCGGTTGTGTGGCTTAGATGCAGAACTGAGGTCTCAAGCCACAGGGAGTCTGATTTCAGCAAGTCCTTTCTGGTAGTCCTCATGCACAGACTGTCCCAAACAATCTTAACTTGGTATAGAAGGTGGCGACTAGATAATCTCTGAAATCCCGGCTAAGATTTTAGATTAAAACTAGGCACTAAAACCATGTTCTTTATAAGTGTCCTAAAAATAAAGCCAGCTGAGAAGCTAGCTAGTTAAACCATTGTTTGTTTGTTTGTTTGTTCACCTCTTTATCTAAAATATCTTTTCAGAGATTTAAAATTTTTACGTTCAATTGTATTTTGACTTTATTTTACTAATTGGGGTTTTTCTCTCCTACAGTAAGAGGGTCCAAGCCTGGTAAGAATGTCCAGCTACAGGAGAATGAAATCAGGGGACTGTGCTTAAAATCCCGGGAGATCTTTCTCAGTCAGCCTATCCTACTAGAACTTGAAGCACCACTCAAAATATGTGGTAAGTTTTTGCACACTAACAGATCTCTTTGGTTACATGCTTGAGAGTGATTGAGTCAAGGATATATAGATGACCTTGTATTAGCCAGCAGAATCATTTACTATTTATGCATAACCTGGAACCACTTAAAATTAAGTTAAACAATTGTAGCTCTAGAATAAATGCTTCTAATGGGATTAGTTTATTTAGCGGTGCTTCAAATTTTCTAAAAATCATTGCAGAAGGAAAGAAATGAAGCAGAATGGAGAGCTAAGTAAAGGTCTGAACTGTGTGAATATATAGAAATTACATACAAGCTCTAAGTAGAGCTGGTTATTCCTAAAAATAGACCTTCTTCCTTGCTGCTGCTTTATAGTTCTACTTTTTCTACACAACAGAAGCACATAATCTGTATAAAACCTCAACTTTTATTTGAGAAATGTCATATATCCTAGCATATTTGACTATACCGAGAAAACTTGTGTGCATGTTTTTAAAGTAAATGCTCCTTGGCACTATCTATTGGGGGGATGGAAAGCTGAATGAATGCTTTGGTGGCTGTTGCGTGTTTATGTCCTTGTTCTCCTGGGGCCAGGGCTCACTGCCGGTCTGCTGACACCACAGCCAGAGACGGAGCTATCAGAGAGCTGATACTGATCACTGGCCTGAAAGGAGAACCATGTTACTTGGCAACAAGGCCTACCTAGGCATCAATAATCCTTTCCACAAAATAAACTCTTCATTAGTTGAGTTTTGTGTGAGATTCTGGACATGTACTTAAATTTTTAGTAAGTTCAATTGAACTAAGATTAGAAATTAGTGTTAGCTGTCAGATTTAACTCCTTATTAGAGGGCATGCCACTGTGCAGTGAGTGTTTAAGGAATATCTTTGCAAAGTTTTGTTCATGAATTGTAAGTATGAAGATACTGTGTAACAAGATACTTGCTTCCAGGTGATATCCATGGGCAATACTATGATTTGCTTCGACTTTTTGAGTACGGTGGCTTCCCACCAGAAAGCAACTACCTGTTCCTTGGGGACTACGTGGACAGGGGGAAGCAGTCACTGGAGACCATCTGCCTCTTACTGGCATACAAAATCAAATATCCCGAGAACTTTTTTCTTCTCAGAGGAAACCATGAATGTGCCAGCATCAACAGAATTTATGGATTTTATGATGAGTGTAAGTACTTTATGTATAGAGTTGTGCTACCATCACCACAGCCCCCCCCCCCACACACACAGCCAAGCACTAATCTACTTCTGTCTCTATAGATTTGCCTTTTCTAGACACTTCATGTAAATGGAATCTTGCAGTGTACAAATAAGTGCTTTTTGAAATTTGTAATGTTGTAGCTTTTTTCTTTCTGGCACATTTGCACTTAGGAAAAATGGCAGTTACTATCCTAAAATGTGCTAAAATACGAAAAAAAATCTAAAAAATTACTTGTACTTTTAAAAATTTAAAAAATTGCTTTTTTACATATTGTGGCCCATTTTGGATTGTTTAGTTGAAGGTGCAGGTTGAGTTGATAATTGACAGAAACAAGATTCTTAAAGTTTGAAAATACCAGTTTTGGCAGAGGATTTTTTGCTGTTGCTGTTTAAGTGAAATGTTTTTAAAAGTTTTGAACCCTTACCTCCACCCTCCTTTTGTGCGCATTTCTGCAGGAGAGGGTTCAGTCTGGGAGGAGAGGGAAGGTTGAGGAATTTTGAGTTAGTAACACTTGCCAACGTGACTCTAACAAGACCAGTAACACATTGTCACTCTTGTCCTCCCCTAGAATGTACAGTCGGCCCTTGAACAGCACAGGTTTGAACTGTGCAGAGCCACTTCCCTTGGATTAAAAATTGTCAACAGTGTATGCGGAGGGCTGACCTAAGTTACACGTGGCTTTTGAACTGCATGGGGAATTGGGGCCCCTGACCCTCCTGTTTTAAGGATCAGCTGTAGCCTAACCTGTTCCCTTGGGGTGTGGTGTTTTTCCATCTCCATTTCACACAGATGTGGTCAGCTGGCTTTTTGTTTGCTTGCTCTGCAGTCTTGACACCCAGCTAACAAGTGAGGTGGGAGGGATAACCAAGGAGAAAAGTCTGGGTTCACTGCCCCTTAGATAGTGAAATGAGAGGCAAGCATTGTTTTAGATACTTGTTAGAGGTGCTACGTTTTAGAACAGGTTAAGAAAGGGTTCTTTCTACATAGCTGTTAGCTCAGCAACTACTTTGAAATTTTCATTGAAGTTCAAATCCAGATGATCTTTGTTGTACCATATACCCTACTGTGAGGATACTAGCTACATCATCTTCAGTGTCTGTTTAATGCAGAGGCCTTTAAATGATTTAGGAGGTCAGCACTGGTTTGGTGGTCAAGCTCAATTATTGATCTTATAGGCAAGCCGCTCCCCTCTCTTCCCCCCGCTCCCCCATCAGGCAGGTATAGTTTGCCACCCAGTCTTCTTGTGGTCATCCATGGCATAAGTGGCTTTGACCTTCATTTTTTCCAGTATGGGATGGTACAGGATACCAGGGCATCCCAACAATTTGGCTTTCCTCAACCAGTTTGGACAGATTTGTACTTCCAAGGTTTGTGAGTAGGTCTGTAACTTGGAACAGACCTTTCCTGTGGGAACAGCATCATCAAGGCATGCTGCTGTGTGAACCCCACTCTGGCTCCAGAGGTCATGGACCCACAGGCTGGTGAGGCCCTCGTGACTGCCCTGTACCGCTGTTTCTATGGGACACATTCTGAGCATTTGTGCAGTGTTCAGGACAGGTTCCCTGGAGTGCCTATAGTGAGTGGTCTGTTTCCCTGCAGTAGTCCTGCCTGCTGCTCGAGTGTTTAGGGTCTGGGAATTATCTGGTACCTGTAGGTTACTGGGGGTGGGGTGAGGTAGGTGGGTGTGAACTCTGACAGCAGCTTCCTTAGAAGGAGGGTGGTGATGGCACACATTTAAGTTGTTCACAGTTGCTTTTAGAAATAGGAGCTGCTTCCTTCTGGGTTGAGATTGGACAGGACGGACTAGGTTCCAAACAATTTGTGCTGCCAAATAATTACTGAGGTTCAGTGGTAATCCTTGATCATTATATCTGGAAATCTGATTTCTGTGGACTTTTTAAATGTTTCATGTGAAAATATAAATTGTTGCTTGTAGATCAAATATCTCCAAGTATTATGTATGTAATACTAACCTCTTCCAGGGGACTTTAATAAAAGCTTAGTTTTTGTTTACTTAAAGGGTCACCAGAACCTTGCTTTGGGGGAAGTTGTCCTGAGAGAATGAACATATGGAACACCAGTCTGTTTTTAACCATCCTAAAATTTTCACAGGTAAAAGAAGATACAACATTAAGCTATGGAAAACTTTCACAGACTGCTTTAACTGTTTACCAATAGCAGCCATCGTGGATGAGAAAATATTTTGCTGTCATGGAGGTACGTGGCTGATTTGAATTCCAAGTGGAACTGCAGGGCTTGGGATCCTTCCTAAAGGGCAGACTCTGGCATTCCTGAGTTACCATTGGGCTGACTTCTGCCCAGGTAACTCACTCTTGTAGATCATGGGTCCTCGGTGGCACATCCGGGATTGTTTGGATAGAAGTCTGCAGTAAGCAATTGAGTTGTTACAGGGAATTCTGGACTCTGTAACAGTTTGATTTGAAAATAGCAGAAAGTATTTTTAAATATGAAATGAACAGCATTTTTAATATGCTGTGCCATAGATCTTCTAGAATACTGAAAATGTGAGTAGTCTTTTTCTTGGTTTGTTTTTTGAGCCTCGTCTTTCAGAAGTTTTCCTGACCTGGGTTTTAAAAGTTACTCTGCTTTGCTCGGTGGTTATGCTTTGTATAATGTAATTAAAGTAGTGATTGTAAAGAGAATTTCTTTTTATCTGTGGCCATAAAATGAAAGAACCACAATATATTTTAATAAAGTCATTATTCTTGTCCTCCAGTACTTAAACTGGTTTGGTAGAGTTGGGCATGTAATTCTTTTTTTCTTTTTTTTTTTTTTTTTTTTTTTTTTTTTTTTTTTTTTTTTTTTTTTTTTTAAGATTTTATTTATTTTTAAAGAAAGAAAGGGAGAGAAATCGATGTGCGAGAGAAACATAGATTGGTTGCCTCTCTCATGCCCCGAACTTGGCACCTGGCCTGCAACTCAGGCACATGCCCTGGCTGGGAATCGAACCATTGACCTTTCAGTTAAAGATTTTATTTATTTTTAGAGAGAAGGGAAAGGAAGGGAGAAAAGGAGAGAAATATCAAGTGTAGTTGCCTCTAGCACACCCCCTACTGGCGACCTGTCCCACAACCCATGTGCCCTGACAGAATTGAACCAGCGACTCTGGTTCACGGACCAGCACTCAACCCACTGAGCCACACCAGCCAGGGCTGGACATATGGTTTTTAACTCAGCTAAGAGTCACCCATTCAGCTGAGCTGGTCTGATTTTATGGTCCTTTGGACAGCACGTGTTTCCTAGAAAACTACATCACCCCTGAGCATCTGTAGCCTCTATGCCTAGTAATTATAAACAGTCAATAATAAAATTGAAAATGTACAGTTTTTGTTATTGTCATAACTGGGGAGGCTCTCAGAGGATTGGAGCAGTAGTTTTTAAGTCACAATTTTAATTCGATAGGACTCTATATGTTGAAGTAACTGTTTCCACATGCTGTGCCCATAGATTAGTACATACAACAAATTCTAGTGCTTATTCAGTATTTTTTAAAACTTTTTAAAGCTTAATAAGAAAACATACCCACAGATTTAATTTGCCTTCATGTTAGAGTCATTGAGTCTCTGTGTACAAAATGAAACTGGTAAAATGCCACTTTAAAGTTGTTTTCTTCCAATTTTTGTCATTTAATAGGTTTATCACCAGATCTTCAATCTATGGAGCAGATTCGGCGAATTATGCGACCAACTGATGTACCAGATCAAGGTCTTCTTTGTGATCTTTTGTGGTCTGACCCCGATAAAGATGTCTTAGGCTGGGGTGAAAATGACAGAGGAGTGTCCTTCACATTTGGTGCAGAAGTGGTTGCAAAATTTCTCCATAAGCATGATTTGGATCTTATATGTAGAGCCCATCAGGTATTGATTTTGAATTTTACCTGTACACTTGCGCGCATGTGTGTGAGCACAGATTCTCCTTGTTGATTTTGGTGGGTAGGTATTGCTAATTTTTACAACGTGTCTCTGGAAGTTGACCTGCAGGATGTCAGGCTCAATGGGAAACTGAAGAATGGTTGTACTCACCTAAAATTTGCACCTACTTACGCTGAAAACATTCTCTCTCCAAGGTGGTTGAAGATGGATATGAATTTTTTGCAAAGAGGCAGTTGGTCACTCTGTTTTCTGCACCCAATTACTGCGGAGAGTTTGACAATGCAGGTGCCATGATGAGTGTGGACGAAACACTCATGTGCTCTTTTCAGGTAGAGGATGTTTTCAACATGGTTTCCTTTTATGATGTCTAGATTTTACTGAGTGAAAAAACAGTTGCTACTTTCTGCCTGCTGTTCATTTATGTTAAATAGACTAAATTTTTATTTTCCTTAACTATTGTTTATACTGCTTCAGTAATGAGTAGACCCCTTTCAAAGGAAAAACTTCTCGTAGAACGTTTCCCCCAGTGTCAAATTTAACTGTTCTTGCATTATTTAAATAGAAAAAAAAAACCCAGCCAATATATTAGCTCTTTGTGCTGTGGTTCCTTTACTATAAACCTAAAACCACAGTGTCACTGTGACATTCGGCTAAGATTAAATCGCCACTTGCATGTCAGAATAGGCCTCACTGCCGTGCACCAGATGTGCTGTGATTACTCACTCCTCCCACTGCTTTTCTTGAGTGCAGGTTCTCTTAAACCTCTTTGATTCCCTATGACATCATTCGGCCTTCACTGAGCACAGCAGCACCATTTACCGAAAGTCTGCTTCTCAGTCTTTTTCTCATTCACTTGTGTCAAACTTGGATGACTTCAAGTTAGCCCAATCATAAACACAGAGCCAATGAGGTCACATGGCAGTCATTAGTTAAATGGATTAAAATAATTTTTCTTACACCAATTACCAGGGAGAACTTGCCCCAGAGGTTGTGGGAGGATCCCCTAGGTTGCTGACAAATGCTGTTCTGTAACACTTTCTCTCCATATGTCAGAAGACTTAGCCTAACATCATCACTTTTTTTCCAGATTATATTCATCTATTCATCGTAGCATTTATTACCAAAATGTTTGCTTGTCAGCTTGGTTCATGCTCATATGCTCTTGGGGCTTTCAAAGTTGTTGGGC
This sequence comes from Anoura caudifer, assembly GCA_004027475.1. Classification (NCBI taxonomy): domain Eukaryota; kingdom Metazoa; phylum Chordata; class Mammalia; order Chiroptera; family Phyllostomidae; genus Anoura; species Anoura caudifer. The sequence continues at coordinate 6,022 of PVKU01005863.1, read as the reverse complement.
AGTTTTAAAGTCAAAACCTTTCTGAACAAAGGTTTGAATGAAATTTAAGGGCTCTTAAGAGGACTTGAGGTTGAATCTGTTTCCTAAAATGCCCTGTCTTCTGTATCTTCGCAGATTTTAAAGCCTGCAGAGAAAAAGAAGCCGAATGCCACGAGACCTGTAACACCTCCAAGGGGTATGATCACAAAGCAAGCAAAGAAATAGATGTCATTTTGACACTGCCTGGTTGGGACTTGTAACATATAGTATATAACCTTCATTTTTAAAACTGTAATGTGTATTGGTCAGCTTGCTCAAATAGTGTTTGTGGGGCCCTCCCTACCATTTTTGAGTTAATGAGTGGCATTTGCTGGTTATAACAGCAAATGAAAGACTTCACTCCCAAGAAAAAGATTTTTTGTTTTTTGTAATTCTCTTTCTTTTGCAAACAAATTTAATGATAGTGTTAAAGCTGTACACCCCAGGACAGTTTATTCTGTCTAAGGGGTAAATGTACAATTATCCTTTTTTAATTTAGTACAACCCATGAATAATGTAAATGCTCGTTTTCTTTAGGATATAAAGAGAGCCCTAGGGTGCTCAATCTGTACATGTTATTGTCATAAATGCATCCTGTTGATACAAACCACTGTGAACTTTTTTTTAATTTTAAGAATTTGTTTCAAAGGGATTGCTTATTTCTCATTGTCTTGTCATGTACGAACTGGTTTTTATAGCTCTCAACAACATTAGGAGTAACCTTCAACCTTGCCAGCGTCACTGGTATGATGTATATTTAATTAAAGCACACTTTCCTCTACCGTATACTTAAAATGACGATTAAAGCCATTATTTTAAATGTTTGTGACTCTTTCCTAAAGCCAAAGTTTCTGTTGGAAATGTGTATTGACACAACCCCCCAAGTACAAGGCGGTATGTACCTGGGCCACCTTCTTGAGGATTCGAAACCAGGTTTTTGAGTTTGAATAGCAATTAGTAACATAGTGCAGTTTAAGCTATTAATGATTAAAGTTAATAACATTTTGTACAATTTCCATATAGTCTATTCATTAAGTAATCTTTTTACAGTTGGATCAGGCCTGAACTCGTCCATTCAGAAAGCTCCAAATTATAGAAACAATACTGTTCTATACGAGTGACCGATTATGCTTTCTTTGGCCTACAGTCTTTATTCTGCGGTGAAGTTGAGTCTTAAAAGTCAAAACAAAGGAATTAACTTACAGTCCACCGGTTTATACAGAATTTACATTATCTGTGACTTTTTTTAACTACGATCTGTTAAAAAGAAATGTTTGAACAGATGACCATGTACAATACCATGTGATGGAAGTGAATTCAGACTTATTAAATGGCAAACTTGTTAAATCCTCTCAGTGTCTATTTATCAGCACAGTGCACACAGGAGAACTGTTAATAGTGTGTGGAATAGAGTTGAATGAATAAATTGCTCTGGAAATCACAGTTTCCATCTGAATTTGTCTTCCTTCAAATAGTTTCCTTTCCCAAGATGGATTATAATATGGATGCTCATATTCTTTGACTTCTAACCTGGATTTGTGGAAAGATGAGGTCCTGGCCTAGTAGCTCAGTTGGTTAGAGCACCATCCCAATACACCAAGGTTGTGGGTTCTATCCCCAGACAGGGCACATAAAAGAATCAACCAGTGAATGCATAAATGAGTGGGACAACAAATTGCTGTCTCTCTCTGTCTCAATAAAAAAAAATTCTGAAGGGAGGGGTGTAGAGCTGGGGATCTGCACGAGGGCAAAGAAAGGTTTGGGCGTACTCACTGATGGTATTGTGATGGTCCAACCTGCAAAGATTCCTACAGCTCACCTGGCTTATTACACATTCAGTAAAAGTTCTGAAATACCAAAGAATACTTCTAAGATTTACATCAATGGCAATGCAGAGTTACATCAAGAAAACTTTGGACACAAGTAAAAGTCAGTTTTCGTTTATCCTGCTGGATTGTATCTGAGCTTCAGATGAAGGTGTACAATCGATGCCTTCAACCTTAGCCCAAGACTGAAGCAGTAAATTCTTAAAATTCCTGGCGTCCCTGAATTAGCGCATGATTGATGAAGTGAGCACAAAGATTCCATCTGGTCAGCACAATTGCTTCAGTAGCTGGAGCAGGCATGGCCTTGGGATTTATTGCAAATATCAATAAATTCCAACAACAGGTAGGCATTTTTGTTGTGAGAATTACACCGTTTTGTCAAGTTACTTAAGTAACAGTATGTGGTAGAACAAAAGTACGTTTACGGTTCGTATGGAAAAATACAAGAATAAACAGTAAACCTACTTTTGCCTCACTCTTACATAGGATTAAATCATTCAGTTTATTATGGAAGCTTGCAATCAAATAGTTTAACAAAGCAATAATTTAATGAGAAAATAGATCATTACCTAGATAAGTTTAGGAAGAACTTTGAGCTAACAAGTTTGTAAGAGTCTTAAATAAGGTATGCAAATACTGGGAGTTAGTCTCTTTAGTACTTTTAAAAACATTCAGAAATCATCTTGAGGCACTGCACAATACTTGAGACGGAGGGATTGTGTATAGTTAAGTTGTCATCAACCAGATTTTTTTTAAAGTCTGGGAATCGAGAAGGACAATGTCATGTTAATATTAGGACACAGCCTTTGGTGGTGGCAGGACCAGCCAGGGAGTGACTCTCTGCTCCCAGCCTCAGTTGGGGCAGAGTGTCCACTTGATGTTACAAACTCCAGGACCACAGGGGCAGTAAAGCGACTCAGTCTAAGGAGTGTTGCTACCCAATGTCAAACTTTAGAAAATAAAACAATTAAAATTGTAAGACATAGATTTTGAAGGATAGATTTAAAATTCATTATTGCATCTCACCCTGTTCTCTAATAGTGATATTGGCTGAGCCCAAACGTTGAATTGTAATAATCTTTCGGCCAAGATGTATTTGGTACAACTAGAAAACACTGAGGAGCCATTTGAAAATGCATATCTTTTTTTCTTCCAGCCACCCAGTTAGCTCAGTATCAATATCGTGTCTCCCAGAGAGGACCAGCCCACATACAAGTTGTTCAGGGCTGGTGAACAGGAGAACAGCAACCAGTCGTGTTGGGCAGACTGGCTGCTTGACCTTTCCAGCAAAACCCTAGCAAATTAGGTAGATGTGGCAGGAGAGCGGATGGGACAAAGGATGCTCTTGCTGATGTTGCCAGAGGTTCACATGCCATCTGCTGGAGATCTGCTCCTTCACCAGCTCCACAAGCCTTCAGAGGAGTCAAATTCCCTTTTACCCAAACAAAAGTATTTCTTTCCGTATTTGATAACCTGCCTACGAACACCAGTAGCGCTAGTCCGATTGGAATAGAGTGCACGCTCAAATAATCCTGCCCCCCAGGAGTCTGTGGAGTGTACGTGACAATGCCCAGATCCAGTTTGGGTCAGGTTGGCCGGAGTTGCTCACCAGCTTGGCTTGGGTCGGTTTCAGGGCTGCCTGCCGTTTTACAGCTTTAGGGCCCCTGAGTTGTACCCAGGAGGAGGGAACCCCAGCAATTTTTAAGATCTGCTGCAATGCAAATTCTTCATTCGATGCATGTTTTCGTCACCTTGAATGGTACATTTTTATAAGATTATTTTTTAAATCCATGGTCTTGTTCAGGTCATTACCATTTCCATTCAAAACTCCAGCCTTGTGTCTGCATTATATAATCAAAGAGTTGAAAAAATTGATCTGCCTTCTCTTCCCAACTCCAGAAAGACAGGATGCCTCCAAGACCATGCTATTCAAACTTTTTGACAGGTAAGAGAGAACCCTTCAAACAAAATTATATGAAAAGCATCCTATGTAAAATGAATAAAATCAGAACAGCTCTGTTAGAAGCAGAGGCTGAGGCCTGTTTGGCCCCCACCAGCATCAGCCCCCCAGGAGTAAAACTACTGCTCTAAGAGAAATGCTACTTCCAGGCCTGTGGTTAGACCAGAACCAGTAAGATGTCAGTACGACCTTCCACTATGACGGCCTTCTCAAACTTGGTGAGGCCTAAGACCTAACTAGCTAAGAAATGCAATCTAAGTACTCTCCAGGTAGCAAGTCAATCAAGTAACCTCTTTCAGAGTTACTTAGCTGGCTTTCCCTTCTCGGCATTGCATTTTGGGACAGAGGTCAAGAAAGCGTTCTGCATATCTGAACAGAACATCCTCTGAGAGCTCAAACAATAAAACAGTTAAAAAATAAAAAAAAAAAAGCATCCTCTAGGTGACTAGGGCTTTACATCAAGGGAGTGCCAGGGCCATTTTTTTGTTTTCTTGATGTGTGCGTGTGTGTGTGTCTAATTTAGTTAGATGCCTCAAGGTGTTATCATTCTATGTGTTAAAGATTTTATATGTTGTATATTTTTAATGTATTTTTTAACGAAGTATCTTAGTACAAAAAAAATATATAAAACACCCACATACCTGGACCTGGGTTAAGAAAAAGAAGAGTACCAAAATCTTAGGAGCCCCTATGTGTACCTCCCCAGTGACGTACTCTTGAATTTGAAATCTATCATTTCCTTTTTTTATTGTGTGCGTCCCCAAAGGACATATTGTTAAATTTTGCCAATTTTGAATTTTATCTAAAGAAATTAGGTGGACTTCCAGCCAAGATGGAGGCATAGGTGGACACACTGTGCTTCCTCTCACAACCAAAATTAAGGACAACAAAGATTTAGAAACAAGAAAACAATCAGAACTCATAGAAAATTGAACTGTATGGAAGTCCAACAACCATTCATCCAGACTGGTAAGAGGGGTGGAGTCGAGGCAGGAAAAAGTGGAGGTGCGGACTGGGCATGCAGGCAGCAGTAGCTGGCAGATCCCAGGAATGCACGTGGCAGCTGGCAGATCCCAGGAGCGCAGGCAGTGGCTGGCAGACACCAGGCACTGGGTGGCAACTGTGCAGACCCAGTGAGGCCTCACAAGGCAGCTGGCTGACTAGGTGGTCCCACATTCAAGTGCAGATAATCCAGGCAAAGGGGAAGCAGCAGAAGGGACTAGAATCTGAGAGAGAGCAGAGCAAGCGCCATTGTTCCCTCTCAGACCCCGCCCCCACATACAGCGTCACTACCCAGCGACTGGGCTGCTCCGCCCTGGGGAACACCTAAGGCTCCAGCCCTCACTACCTAATAGCTGCAACCTGTCAAACAAAACAAACAAACAAACAACAACAAAAAAAAAAACAGAAACAAAAATGGCTCAAACCGGAGAACAAATCAAAGCCCCAGAGCCAATTCATCTAAGCGATGAAGAGATAGCCAACCTATCAGATGCACAATTCAAAACCCTGGTAATCAGGATGCTCACAGAATTGGTTGATTTTGCTCATAAATTAGATGAAAAAATGAAGGCTACAATAAGTGAAATGAAGAAAAATGCACAGGGAACCAATAGAGATGGGAGGAAAACTGGGACTCAAATCAATGGAGTGGACCAGAAGGAAGAAAGAAACAGCCAAACAGAAAACAAGGAAGAAACAAGAATTCAAAAAAATGAGGAGAGGCTTAGGAACCTCCAGGACATCTTTAAACGTCCCAACATCCGAATTATAGGGGTACCAGAAGGGGAAGAAGAAGAGCAACAAGTGGAAAACTTATTTGAACAAATAATAAAGGAGAATTCCCCAATCTGGCAAAGGAAATGGACTTCCAGGAAGTCCAGGAAGCTCAGAGAGTCCCAAAGAAGTTGGACCCAAGGAGGAACACACCAAGGCACATCATAATTACATTAGCCAAGATTAAAATGAAGGAGAGAATTCTAGAAGCAGCAAGGGATAAGGGGACAGTCACCTACAAAGGAGTTCCCATCAGACTGTCAGCGGATTTCTCAAAAGAGACCTTACAGGCAAGAAGGGGCTGGAAAGAAGTATTCCAAGTCATGAAAGGCAAGGACCTACATCCAAGATTGCTCTATCCAGCAAAGCTGTCATTTAGAATGGAAGGGAAGATAAAGTGCTTCTCAGATAAGGTCAAGTTCAAGGAGTTCATCATCACCAA
>PVKU01005862.1:9895-115089 GCA_004027475.1 Anoura caudifer | reverse complement strand
GCTATGACATTCGTTTATGATTACGGTCCAGTTGAGAGTTGTAAAACCGCAAATAATTTCTTCCATGTTAAAAATGTTTTCATAGGCATGACAAAAGTCATTCTTACCAGCTGTTCGTGCTGGTTCTGGTCTGTGCCATGTGGACGAGTGTCCATCACTAAAGTAGGCAATAAAATTCTCATTTTCTGGGCACACATTATGTATCACAAGTTATTTTTTAAATTTTTAAAGTAAAGTAATACTGAGTTATATTTTACCATCAATGCATTTTATGATTTCTTAATGTTACCTGAGTTTGATTTTTATAAAAGTGACTGAAAACAAGCAATTATAATATATTCAGTAATGGTGAATACAAAGTTTGATTTTAACATTCTTTTACACCCTGGATTTAACTACTATAACAGATGACCATGTTATAGCAAAATAAGTTACTTGCACCATTTATATAAATAGAATAGCTCTGCTTGGAATGGATGTGCCACATGTGAAAAGAATAAGAAATATTAAACAAAGAACAGAATATATTTAGAATACAAAAAGCAAAGTTTCTGTATAAGATGACAATAACCTGGGGAAACAAATGCACTCACAAAGGAAATTACCCCATGCCAGAAGAATTTCTTAATATATTGTTAGATTTAGAAAAGAATATATGTAAATCACATCTCTTCCAAAACGGAGAAATTATACTTCATAATGAGAGGGAAGGTAGATCTTCTTGAGATAAAAGAATTTTAAATTTGGGAGCAACTTTTAAAAGGCATTTGTCTTAGCTTGGGCTGTGATAACAAAACACATAGACCGAGTGACTTAACACCACCCATTATTTTTTGACAGTTCTGGAGGCTGGTAACCCAAGGTCAATGTGCCAGCAGGCACCACTGTTGGTAAGGGCTGTCCTCTTGGCTTGCTGGTTGCTGCCCTCTCATGGCACAGGAGGGCAAGCTCCAGTACCTTCATCTTCCTGTTAGGACATGAACCTCATTATGGGGGCCCCACCTTCTCCAAACCTAGTGTCTTCCCAAAGGTTCCACCTCCAAATACCATATTGGGAATTAGAGCTTCAACATATGAAATTTAGGAGGGACCAACCATTAATCCATGACATCTATATCTATATCAGCAATTTTCAGCTGGAATGCTGCAAGAATTTTTAAAATATGCAGTACCCGATTATTTAGTCAGGGGCACTGACCTCTTTTCCCTTAGATTGTCAAATACAAAAAAAAAGAAAGAAAGAAAACAGCCAACACAATAGTTACTGTCCAATGTGGATGCATCAAAATTATACCTATTTTTGTCAGGTTGGCAAAAATAGATATATATTTTGGTACATTGCAGAATTCTAGTCATTAGTTTATATGTGCCATGAAATGAAAAAAAATGAAAATGCTGATCTATATAATCGCTATTAGGGGCAGCAATATTTGCTCCATAACATGTACGTGAAAACATGCATTTACAAGTAAGTGATACCGTATCAAAGAGCCCTCAATGATTGTGCATGATGAAGAGGCAGGCAAAGAATAGAGACATATGTTTACTGCAAGGGAAACAGTGAGAAAGTCTCTCACATTATAAATAATAATCGTTATTGGTTTAATTATGTGCCTCGGCAACAAGCCCTGTACTTTCAGCAATGATTTGTAAGTAGTACTTAATCAATGAGAGATCAGCCATATTCTGTGACTACCAACCAGTTACATGGTGGAACAGTACGTGTACTTCCCGAATGACAGAAAATTGTCCCTGCAAACTCAAACAGTCCCCAAAAGCTAGTATTCAAAGCAATGATTTTTTTTTTTTAATTCTCACCTGAGGACATGCTTATTGATCTTAGAGTGAGGGGAAGGGAGGGAAAAGGAGAGGGACAGAAACATCCATGTGAGAGGGAAACATCAATTGGTTGCTTTTCTTATGCGCCCTGAGTAGGGACTGAACCAGTAATGCAGGCATGTGCCCTGACCAACAATCAAATCATGACCTTCTGGTTCGCGAGATGACACCCAACCAACTGAGCAACAGCAGCCAGGGCAAAATAGTTTTACTTTATTTTATTCTTTTATTTTAAAGATTTTTTATCTTAACTTGAGGGGTTTTTAAATTGCTTTTTAGAGATATAAACATCAGTGTGAGAGAGGAATATTGGTTGGTTTCTTTCGTGCTCACCCAGACTGAGGATCCAATCCCCAACATAGGTATGTGCCACAACTGGGAATTGAACCTGCAACCCGTCAGTTAAGGGATGATGTTTCAACCAACTGAGCCACACTGCTCAGGAAATGAGTTTCATTTTTACAGCTGACCAACTAGTAAACAAATTAGAGTTAAAATCAAATTTAAAGAACATAGTAAAAGCCAGTGATGGTACAAATTTTATTAAATTACTTATGCAGAGAATTGGCGGCATGCTTTTTGGTCCACATTAAAAGAGCTCATTGAAATGCGTGTAAACTCCCTTGCGTGCATTATGACAAAATTCACACAAAGTCAGAAAGTCTGATAATATTTAGGATTGTGTGGACAGTTTTGATTTCAAGTAGCTAAAGCCCATGTCAGAAAAACAATTAATTTCAGGCAACATCATCCCCAAACTTCGAAGTGGTCAATTTATAATTTCATTAACCCCGTACACGTCGGACTTTAGGAAGACAAAAAGAACACCTCTCTAGGCAGAGTTCACTCCTAGACATCAGTCCAATGCAAAGGACAAGCTGTTTTCTTATCTAGTCATGTATTATTTTTGACAAATATGAAAGTTTAAATAAAATCATATGAAAGAAAATGGCCATCACTACTGAACAGGCACCCAAAGGGACCTGTCATCAATGTTTAAACTTTGACAGAGAGACATTTTGACCATTTCCCTTCAGTTTTATAAAAACATTCCAGCCTGATAACATTTTCGCTGTGCTAAAATATAATTTTTATTGCAGTTTTTATCTCTCTTAACATGATATCCCCAAGAAGGGAATATATAAACTGAATTTCTAAGTCATGCAATATTTTAAAGTGGAACTCTTTTGTACCAAATGGAACCTTGCTCAAATATATATTAAGAAACCCAGATGTAGAAGTTTATTAATATTTGTTTAAAATAGACATTCAGTATTATGATGAGGTAGTCTTCTCATTTTCATTTTTTTCTAAAAATTTTTAAAGCTTTTGTCATATGATCGCTACACAGTTTGCCTTATTTGACCCGCTTTGTGATGTGTTCTGTTAATAGGTCACTTAAGTTATAATCCCCATTGGGTTGATTTTGGGGCAAAGTCTGTTTGCTCGTGATAGATTATTATCTTACTATTCAGTTAAATTTAATTTAATATATTTTTATAAGCAGTATTGGTTGATATCCTTTAACCAGGGATGTCATTCATGTTTTGACGCCAAAATACTGTTAATATTAGAAAATACACAAGAAAATTTAAATTTTTTTTCTGTATTCTGCATCTTATCTAGGATTTTTAGATGTATTTTAAACAAAGTAGGTGTTGCTAGTGACTGAAAGGTCTAAGCTGGCTTCATGGATTCTGAAAGAAGACACAAGACACTTGGGTCAGAGACACAGGGCTTTGTTACTCAAAGTCCAGCAGGAACAACGAGCTCCATTCTGCATTGGCTCTCCCACCCTCAATGTCCCATAGGTACCAGGTGTAGCCGTCCAGGCAAAGGAGCACACTCAGGATTCCGTCACAGCAGCGGGACTCTGAGTTTACAGAAATACCCTCCATTAAAAAGTTGTTAACAAACCCGCCCCAGCTTTGCCTTGGAGGGAGAGATCATCTTTAGTATTCTCAGCAGCAAGCAAATCTGCCTTGTGCCCAGCGGGAGACACGATCTCTACCTCCCAGGGCCACCCACTGGGAAGGCATCCTTGCAAAGCTGCCAGTTTTTGGACTCAGAGCAGCTCAGAAAATGGGCAGAAACATTTATGCAGAGTTCCAACAATCACCACTTTTGTTCCAAATATATCTTAAATTTTGTCTTCATTGTATAATCTACCTTTTCCTTATACCCTTTATATCTCCTGTTTACATTTAACTGTTATGCTTTGCTCCTTTCTAGTTTCACGATTAAACCAAGAACACGATCCTGGACGAATATGCCTGTTGCGCACACCACCGTGGAGCCCACTGGGGTCTGCTCTGTGCTTGAGATGTTTCTTTTTTTTATTTTACAAAGTCTAGCTTTTCCTCTAAAATATTGTTTTAGCCTTATCTTATGGTCTTCTAAATTAAACACCTAACTGAGTTCCCTACATCCTTAATCAAGGGGTATCTTAAACCATTTTGTGCCCACCCACCAGAACACAGGTGTCTTTATGTAATGCTCTTAAAGATTTCTGTGGGGCTTCACGTTAGCCTTCACCTTGACTTCCTTTCCTTGCTCTCCAGTGTGATTGGGTACAAGTACATGAATAAATACTGATATCTTATTTCAATGCATTGTGACTGGAGAGCAGAGGATGCAGATCACCTTCCAGAACTGAGCCAGGCAGTAGGGTCAGATGATGAGCTGGAACAGCAGGGGGGGTTGCCCCTGTGACGCTGACAAAAAGGTGCATAATCGTCAGAACACTTTTTTTACGATTGCAATTCTGCAATATTTGGTAAGGTTACTTTGGTTATTTAGTGTTTCTCGTTGGATAAACTCCATAATTGGAGTTTGGTCCATTAATGTTTTCCATTAGTAGTACTCCTATCCACATGTTGCCCTACTGCTGTTCTCATACCTCGTAACTTGGCATGAAGTAGAAATTCTTGCTGCTGAAAACATTTAATTATTGTCTTCGTAGGTAAAGTGGCCTTGTTGCCTCAGTTTCTTACAGCATGCTTGATGTTACATTTCATTTATCTAGGCAAGCTTTTCTTACTTTTCCTAAAAATAGAGTCTCAAGGGACTCCTGTCAAATGTCTCTGAGGCTGAATCATATGTCAGAAGAAATTATTGCACATATAAAAATATAGCCCCTTAGCAGTGTGTTTTCCAAGACCAAATTGAGTGTTTTTCTTTTGTCTTATTTCATTGTGACTTATCTACTAGTAGCATCTCTAAGAGATATTTACTTATCATGTATCACATGGTAACCAGATTTTGCTTTTTTAAAAACATTTTTCTATCACATGCTCATTTTCAAGACTTCAGCTTTTCTGTTCCCTGTATATATTGTGTTGCAAGCATGGAATTCAAGATAATTCATATATAGTTTTCTGGAATTAAGACAGATCTTCCATGACTGATCTATACCATGTCTGTACTCTGGCCACTAAAAGTCACTTTTACTTTTAAGTTTTATTCATATTTTATACTGTTTTTCTTTGTTCAGCACCCTATATTGATACTAGCCAAACAATTAATGGTGAGAAGAAGTAACAGGGAAAATAAATTAACCAAAATAGCATAGTTGAAATTTTTAGAGGACAGGTCAAGTAGCATAAATAAGGATTAACATAATATGTATAGATAGACTTTGTAAATAAATTAAGGGACAATAATTATGATGAACATTTAAATTCACAGAAATAGGAGGATCCAAAAAATATTGAATTCCCTGAACTAGAAACAAGAGAACAAAAGCAATAACAAGAAAGTTTGAAATAAACTCAATCACAGTTATTGGAGTTTTAAAGAAGCTACTCACAACAGCTATTATGAAAACAGTAATTTGAAATCGACAGAAGGCCGTGAGTGTGGAAGCTGAAGTATGGGGGAGCTCTGCCCACAGAGCCTCCCTGTCCACCTTGGATGAGAATAAGTCCACCAAGACACGATCTGCTAGGGGAGGAAAGATGGCCTATCTCTCAAAGGAGAAGGGCCAGGAACCTGTTTCTCAATGTTCTTTGGGGGGGGGGGGGTTTAATTTGCATATGAATACAAGGTGTGTATGTAAAACTCATTAATCATTGTCAGGCAGAAATGATTAAACAATCGATAACGTTCAAAGAACTCTAAGGGCTTATTCTGAGTCAGGGTTAGATAGTTAAAGAGCCATAAATCTTTAGGGAACAAGCTCACTTCATGCTTGGGCCCTTATTTAAATTGAGGGTATTAGCAAAGTAGGTTTCATAGGATTTTATGCTTTCTTTCTTAGGCCTGAACACCCTAGGGAACCTGCCCTTTCCAGAACAGGGCTGCACCCACCTTTGGCATTGTTTCAGACTTAAGGCATTGTTCCAGGCTTAAGTCAGGCAGGGGGAGTAAGGCAGCCAAGAGATTAGGAGAGTTCTTGCAAGCAGAATGAGGACTCAGGCTATGTCAAAGCTGAGGGGTGAGGGCCCATAACCCCCTTTTTCTATAGCCCCCCAAGGCCTTCCCTGAGGGCTGCTTAGTGACCATGCCTTAGGTCATCCCTCCTTTGAGGAATCTTACACATCATTGGCTAACCCTGCCACCCACTTGGGGCCAAGCAGGGTGAAGTGAAAGGGGGCAGAGGCGGCACCCCTGCAAGGAAGATAAGCTTCGTCTCATTAATGGCTTATGGCCCCAAGGTCTTTTTACTCAGCCTTAGCCACAGGGGGTTACAGCTTCTGAAACCAGCAAGGGCAGTTCCCAACACTGAAGTTCCTGGGTCATCACAGGAATTCACTATCATGTTTATAGAATTGCCACTGTGTAAGTTATGAGTTGGAAAAAAATGCAGAAGTACTCTTTTTTGTCTTAAAAAGAAATAAGTGGGAACTTCCGGCCAAGATGGAGGCATAGGTGGACACACTGTGCCTCCTCTCACAACCAAAATTAAGGACAACAAAGATTTAGAAACAAGAAAACAACCAGAACTGATAGAAAATTGAACTGTACAGAAGTCCGACAACCATTCATCCAGACCGGTAAGAGGGGTGGAGTCAGGGCAGGAAAAACTGAAGGTGCAGACGGGCACACAGGCAGCAGCGGCTGGCAGATCCCAGGTGCACAGGTGGCAGCTAGCAGACCCCGGGCTCAGGGTGGCAACTGTGCAGAACCAGTGAGGCTGTGCAGGGTGGCTGGCTGACCGGGTGGTCCCACATGCGCGTGCAGATAATCCAGGTGTAGGGGAAGTGGCAGAAAAGACTGGAATCTGAGAGAGAGCAGACCAAGTGCCATTGTTCCCTCTCGGACCCCGCCCCCACATAGAGCATCACTACCCAGCAACTGGGCTTTCCCGCCCTGGGGAACACCTAAGGCTCTACGTAACTCTACATAACTGCCGCGACTAGACAAAAAAAAAAAAAAGGCTCAAAGCAGAGAACAAATCAAAGCCCCAGAGCCAATTCATCTGAGTGACCAAGAGATAGCCAACCTGTCAGATGCACAGTTCAAAGCCCTAGTGATCAGGATGCTCACAGAATTGGTTGATTTTGCTCACAAATTAGATGAAAAGATGAAGGCTACAATAAGTGAAATGAAGGAAAATGCACAGGGAACCAATAGAGATGGGAGGAAAACTGGGACTCAAATCAATGGAGTGGACCAGAAGGAAGAAAGAAACAACTAAACAGAAAACAAGGAAGAAACAAGAATTCAAAAATATGAGGAGAGGCTTAGGAACCTCCAGGACATCTTTAAACTTCCCAACATCCGAATTATAGGGGTACCAGAAGGGGAAGAGGAAGAGCAAGTGGAAAACTGATTTGAACAAAAATAAAGGAGAACTTCCCCAATCTGGCAAAGGAAATAGACTTCCAGGAAGTCCAGGAAGCTCAGAGAGTCTCAAAGAAGTTGGACCCAAGGAGGAACACACCAAGACACATCATAATTCCATTAGCCAAGATTAAAATGAAGAAGAGAATTCTAGAAGCAGCAAGGGATAAGGGCACAGTCACCTACAAAGGAGTTCCGATCAGACTGTCAGCTGATTTCTCAAAAGAGACCTTACAGGCAAGAAGGGGCTAGAAAGAAGTATTTGAGGTCTTGAAAGGCAAGGACCTACATCCAAGATTACTGTAGCCAGCAAAGCTGTCATTTAGATTGGAAGGGAAGATAAAGTGCTTCTCAGATAAGGTCAAATTAAAAGAGTTCATCATTACCAAGCCCTTATTTTATGAAATGTTAAAGGTTCTTATCCAAGAAAAAGAAGATAAAAACTATGAACAGTAAAGTGACAGCAAACTCACAGGTATTAACAACCACGCCTAAAACAAAAGCAAACTAAGCAAACAGCTAGACCAGGAGCAGAAACACAGAAATGGAGAACACATGGAGGGTTAGTAACAGGGGAGTGGGAGGAGGAGAGAGGGGGAAAAGGTACAGAGAACAAGTAGCACAGATGGTGGGTAGAAAATAGACAGGGGGAGGGCAAGAGTAGTGTGGGAAATGTAGAAGCTAAAGAACTTATGACACATGGACATGAACTAAAGGGGGGAATGTGGGTAGGAGGGGGTGTGTGGGGTGGAGGGGAGTGAAGGGGGAGAAATGGGACAACTGTAATAGCAAAATCAATAAAATATATTAAAAAGTAAAAAAGTATAGTACTATATTGGCCAGTAAGAAAAAGAAAGAAAAGAAATAAGGGGGTGCCTGGCGGTGGCTGCCTACATATTGATATTAGCTCCCAACAAAAAACGCTAAGGCAGATCAAAAGAAAATGGTACTACTCCAGTCACAATACACTAGTGAGGAATACATTCAACCACAGCATATTTCTCAGATAAGTACAACATTAAGGGATTAAATTAGGAAGAATGAAACATATATTACTCCTAGGATTTAATAAATATGGAATCATTATTTTCAGTCCCTTTATCTTGAAAATTATCTCCATATGTATCCCCAAATATGTTCTTGCTGTCACTATTAATAAAAACCTATCCTTTTTTTTTTTTTTTTTTTTTGCCCTGGTTGGTGTTTCTCAGTGAATAGAGAGCCAGCCTACTAAGCAAAGGGTTGTTGGTTCGATTCCCAGTCAGGGCACATGCCTGGGTTGCAGGCCAGGTCCCCACTAGGGGGAAAGTGAGAGGTAACCACACATTGATGTTTCTCTCCCTCTCTTTCCCCTTCCCTTCTCCTCTTTCTAAAAATGAATAAATAAAATTGTTTTTTAAAAGCTCTTTTTTTTGATAAGGCATGATAAGAAGGATGCAAAATACACCTTAAGCATAAACTAATGATCTTCCCCAAAACTGACTAAAGTCCTAACTTTAATCATGATCTTCATGGGACATCTAAAAAAGAAAATAATTGATTAAAAGCTGGATGTAACACAAATTTAGAGTACTTGTCAAGAAGTGCCAAAATATTCAAATAGAATCTTGTCTTATTAAGCTTTATGTATTTAGACTCTACAGCTTTAACACAGTATCTACAAATTATAGAAAAATCAATAGCTTATTGATAATGCCTGCGCAAATGTTGTCTGAATATGAGACCTGGATCTGTACTCTAACATTTATAAGCTACTTATTTGAATTTTGTTCATTGTGTGTGCTATCTTGGTGGACTAGGTGAGTTCATATGATAACCAGAAGTGTTAAGTTTATTTACATCTATTTTTTCATTTTTTACATTTCACTGGAAAGAGAATTTACAACAATTTTCAAAGGAGAAAGTGGGCCAGTTTGCAGAAGTGTGCATCACAGAGATTTCCGTGGCCAGCCTTCATTGCTAAATTCCTTAGCACGGTATCTGTCTCACCCTATGGTATCACGTGTATGATTACATAAGACTCTTTCTAACTAGCGAACTAGGAGCAAAGTTAACATCAGACTTCTAGCAGCCTTTGCCTTTCTCAATTCATCAATATACACCTTTAAAAATAATCTACTTGTTATTAAGTTTGTAAAACGTGACCTATTCTTGATATTAAAAAAGATGGAGCACTGTTATGTCTTCAAAATAAATCCTCTTCTCAGAAACACTGAATTAGGGATTTTCAATAAAGTAGGCTATTAAATTGCTTTGATGACAGAGCATATGTCTATAAATGAATTTACATTTTCCTGGCCTTCAATTCTTCACCTCCCTTCTGATAGTTCTGCTTAAACAGGTGTAGCACAGATGCGGAGACATCTGGCAGGTCAATGCAGCTCTCCATGACTACACTCAGGTTAGGACTGTACACTCTCCGATATCTGGTTGTTCAGCAAAGACCCTTTCCTGAAAAAAATTTTGAGTACATGGCTCTAAGCGATATGTTTTCACTTGGTGCTTCCTTCTTTGTAATAAGTATTTTCACATGTGCTCACTTGAAATATCTTGGGGCTGAGGGCAACTTTTTATTTGTTTTAGAAATGTGTGTATAATTCTTATTGGCTTTTTAAGTAATCACTTATTCAAATGTTAGGAACATGATGAATCAACATCAATGGATTGATTTCAGTCACTTTCAATTTTTTCTTCTCCAAAGAGATTTGTGGGTTCATTCAAATTAGAGGAAAATTGTTTCCATTGTACACATCAAATATCAAGTTCTTGATCAAGTTCTTAAACAATCTATCAAGCTCTTGAGTCCTCTTTCTTCACTCTTATTGCATATGTCAGAGATGAATGAATTGACTTTCCAATTGACTTTCCATTTCCATTATTTGTAGCCACAGAAGAGCTTTTCTTTGGTTCTCCTTCATTAGCATAAACATATAGGACTGAGTATGCCTATGTGTACTGAGTGTGTGTTTCTGCCTCTGTGTGCGCGTGTGTGTAATTTTATGTTTTTTTAGATACTTGAGGAGATAGGAGTTTGGAAAATTTGAAGATCACAAACTTTTAAATTTTATTTTTGTTGTAAACATTCATAAACCTAACACTAAAATTCTGCAATTTTTGCTTTGAACTATCACTCTCTTTTATGAGCCAGGTAACATTTAGGAGCGCCAAGAGGACATTTTACAAAACTCTGTCTTAATATGTCTAACGCCCAAATCAGAACAAATTAATAAGATTTATAGTGATTTGCAGAGAGTATTAGTCAATCCTAAGGGAAAAGAAGCTGATTGTGTCATTTTATTCAGTGCTTGGAATTTGGGTGATGTGTGGTGACAATGAGAAAGTTTTCACGCTTAAAGAGGGAGGCTGCGTGACCCCAGGGATGCTGTGAATCATCTAACATTTATCAAGATGAGCAACGTAATGGAAACAGCCTGAAATCACCCCACACAAATGTCAGCCCAGAACAGGATAGGAAAACAAGGTGATATAGTCGACAGTTAGTTCTTAAGCTCCCTTTCAGCCTAATTTCTCTATGTTCAGCCGCTGTTCATTTTCTAGCTACTTTAAGATTTTTCGTTGAAATAGATTTACTTTCAAATGCATCGTGAAATACCACAATTACAAGGTTGTTGTTGGTTGCTCTCCTTCGAAACGAGCCTTTTTCCTGAAAAGCCTACTTCAGTTTGTGTACGAACTCAGCCACCCATGCACAATATAATCGGATTATTACAGTAATCCCAAATATTAACTCTGGCTCAGAAACTCATGATCACCCCACCTACCTGGAGCATAGACAGCACTGACCATGAGTTTGCCCCGTATCACTACAGGATGAAAGTGCCTTGGAAGCAAGTTTGAATATCTTAGTTTCTTAAGATTTTCCGTTACAGATATTCATTAAACACAGTCGACTCACAGTAGGACTCTAGTCCTTTTGCACAGGAGTCACCTCCCCACCCAGGTCTTCAACAGGATATTGGCCAAGTACCCCCGCTGAGAGCTGGGAAGTGCCCCGCTGGGGACAGCGGGCACATGTGAAGTCCCCCAGATGCTTTTACACGGTTGTGGGTCCCTTTCCAATAACAGACAGTGAGGGAGACAGGCAGACACAATATTTATAGCAACTTCTCAGCTCCAGCACATCGCAAGTGTTTACGGTTCAAAGGGGGGGGGGGGGACCCAGCTTCTTACTGAGTGCATTCTCTTAGCTCAGATTTTATGCGTCAGGTATCCGTGCATTTTTATTCTTCCACTGTCTATTCAGGTACGCATCAGTTCTCTCTCTTCCTCCATTTCTCTTTTTCCGCAAATATTTACCAAGCACTTTATTCCACAGGGATTTACCTTCTCCCTGCCTGCCTGGCAGATGGAGAGCTTCCTCCCTTTGGGCCGTCTGCAGTCAGCAATGCTCCACAAGGGCCCTGTCCAACACAGGCGTGCGCGTTAAACCACTCACCACGTGGAAAGGTGTCCTGCGGAAATACTGAGGCGGTTTGCTGCCTAAGAGCCGTTTGCCCATGGACCTATTTGAGTTTTTAAATGTTTATTTATTTTTTATTTTCTTCATACGCATTTTTTTTTTTTCAGTTACACTTGACTGTCAATATTACTCTGTATTAGTTTCAGGTATACAGCATAGTAACTAGAAAATCATGCTGTTTACTGAGTGGTCCCCCAATGTTTCAAGTACCCGCCTGACACCGTGCGTTGTTATAATATTAACTCTGTTCCCTATATTGTCATCTACATCCCGTGACCATCTCATTTTGACTGGGACCTTTGTGAGCAGGAGGTCTTTCCCTCTTCACAAGTTAATGAGAGGGATGAAGAAAGCACCACCTTAGCTTGATAGTTGAACTCAGAAATGGCCAAGGAAAGATAGGAAATTAGGAAAAGATGCTGAAGAAAACATCGGAAATTGTGGCATTCAGTTGTCCCAATGTCATCTTAGACTTCCTGTGTGGCATGTGATAAGGCACTGAGTTGTAGAAGCTTCCCCACTGGGCCCTGGGCATGCAATTCCTGAACATCAGCACAGAGCAGCCAGGACCAGGCTCTAACAAGCTTGGCGTTTTGGGCCTGGAATAGGAATGACCAAATAACACAACGTTACCCGTAGGTTTTGTGACGTCTCTGGTTTCCCCATCATGGTCAGTGTGGCCTTTCTCCCTCCGGAGGCGGTGACCCCTGGCTGTCCCAGTTTCCCTGAGCTGTGGGAGTAACTGAGCAGTTAACCCTCTGATATTCAGCAGCGTCTTGTCATATGGGGAAGACTCTAAGGATTACTTCAAGCTGCTAATAAGAATGGGCATTTATTTATAAAGGAAATTCATGCTCTGTTTCAGTGAGAGGAAACTCCCTGGCAGACATAAAATAATAGACCTTATTTTTTACCGCCGTAAATGATTTTCCTTTTTATAAAGTATAGTTAAATATAAGGGACATATTCTAATTATGTGGGCCCTTAATAATTAAGATTTATCAACTGAGTAATGTGAATTACGTGAATTATAGTTTAGACCCTAATGCAAGGCTTGAGGTTCTGATTTTTAAATCAAAATGACTTACAGCTTATATCCCATATTTACTTGCTAGTAACAGTTTCATTAATTTACTCTAATTAGGTCTTTTGAGAACAAACACTAAAGTCAGAAAGATAAACAATTGTTATGAATTTGAGGTTTAACAGTTTGCAGTAACCGAGCTACTTATTTCTTGATTATGATTAATCAATCATAATATTGCATTAAAATTCCAAGCCCTTCAGTTCTGACAGTGGCCAATTTATGAGTAAAGTTCATATTTTCTGATTATTCTTGTTTGTAATATATCACAAGATTGAGTTTAATTATTTAAATATTTTATTTTGAAAGGCATATTGAATTACTTGGAATCTCTGTCTTTATGTTTTTTGCAGCATTGCTTATTTTGTGGCTTGTCTTTAATCACATTTTCTCACTTAAAAGGAGATTAATCTTTCACCTGTTTCTTGCCCATTCCCTCCTCCACTTTCTACGCACTGGAATTGTGGCCTGGGTTAAGCAAGGGTGCAATAGTGAGGCCTTAAATTAGATAAGACCACAAACAACTGTGAAGAACTGGTGGGGAGGGAAGTGCAAACTCATTTTCCATGTGGATGATTTATCAGGTCTGTGTAACCTGTTTTTTCTTTTTCTTTTTATCCTTGGGCCCTAAGCTGCTGTTGCCAGTTGGTAGGTCGACAGACAGATATATAAATAATCCACACCTATGTCTACATCTATTTCTATGTCTGTGTACCTCTATGCCTATCCATATCTCTGTCCATCCCTATCTGCAGATATCTATGTATTCACCTGGGTATAGCTGATAGATATACCTGGAATAGATCTAATTCCGCAATGATGTCACATTCAGAAACATCAGAATTAGTTTTTTACACAACCCCCTTGGGAATGGTGTTTATTCTCTATACCAACTCATTTTTAAAAATGTGTATTAATAATTCAAAATGAATTGTGTTTCATTTTGCACTTGTTGTTCTTACACCTGCCACAAAGCAGGATGAGTTCGCTGGGGGCTGGGTTAGCGTAGGAGGCACCAACAGGGTGCCGGTGGGAGGTTTCTCATCATCACTGATAACGTTCAGCCTCTAACTTGGCATACATGGACTGAAGAAGAATTTAGTGACTACCTACCTCAATGTCTTTGTGTTATTGGTAGAGTGTTATATGAACACGGTGAGTGATTTCCCCTATACCAGATCAGATCATTACCTTCTGCAAAGAATTTATTTAGTGAATGACTAGCGTTCAGTTATTGGGATGGGGGTTTGGTGTAGCTTCACCATCTCGCTGCAACCTTAGAAGTTCATTATAATAGTAACTCAGTGTGCTTATCTCTACAATAGGGATAGTTACAATTCCTACTTTATAGATCTGACTTTAATATTACTTAAAATAAGATATAGAAAGTACTAAAAGGCCAAAACTTAATATGTATTAATTAAAATTTAATGGTTTCATTATAATTATTAATTGTATTAGAATATATATCCTATTTTTTAATTTGAAAATAATTATCTTAATTTAATTTAAGTTCAGTTAATTATTAATGCCAAATAATACTAAAAGGTTTATAAATGCTGGAGTTCTTATAGTTTAGGTAACAGAATGCAAGAGTTGACTTTGGCAAGAAATCCACAGCAGACATACACAGCAGATGAGGTTAAAGCAATTTCCTCATTCCATTCATCTCAGAGAAAAATACTTCCACTTATTTAATGCCACATTAAAATGTATGCAAATGTAAATGAGTGGATCAAAAAACCATGGCGCATTTACACAATGGAATACCACGCAGCAGAAAGAAAGAAGGAGCTCCTACCCCCCGTGACAGTGTGGGTGGAAGTAGAGAGCATTATGCTAAGTGAAATAAGCCAGGTGGCAAAAGACAAATATCACATGATCCAACCTATAAGGGGAACATAATCAACAAGACAAACAAGAAAGCAAAATATAACCAGAGACATTGAAATAAAAAGCAAACTGACAGCAATTAGAGGGAAAGGGGAAGGGGAAGGGGGAATATGGGGGAAAGAAGGGTAAGGGTCATCAAAGAACGTGTATAAAGGGCACGTGGACAAAGTCAAGGGAGGTTAGGATTGAGGGTGGGAAGTGTGGATGGGTGGAGTAGGGGCAGTGGGGGGGAAATGGAGACAACGGTACTTTAACAACAATAAAAAGAAGAAAATATATATAAACATACAATATAATAGATAATAAAATTCATAATTCAAAGAGTTCTGTATATTTAATTATTTTTGTTCCTATATTTGATCTTAAATTTTTAATCTTCATCAAAACAATGGTCATTATCAACTAGCATTATCTTTGTATTGAATTTTGTATAAATTTCTTTATTTTAATGATGACTTTGTAGCATTTTCAATATAATTTCAAATTTTGAAATGGTTTTTAAAACAATTTGGTAAGATGTTGATAATTATAGGCAAGTTCTGTTTTCAAACTCAAAACAAAACAAAACAAAAAACCCCACGGCTTTCCAAGTTTGTGGCTACTGTTCACCATTTCTGTATTAAATAAGGGTGATGGGAGGAAAGATGGCAGAGTGAATGGAAGTCACCCTGACCTCCTTCCAGGGTAAATATGTAATTACAACTCAATTGTGGAGAAACTACCCAGAACCAACAACTGAGCAATTGCCAGACAGAAACCACATAACCTCAGACAGATGGGAGAACCAGCTTAGCAAAACCTGTCTGGTAAGGAGTGCAGCAGAGACTCCAGAGAACTGAGAGCCCACAGGTGGTGCACCAGATGGGTAATTAAGTGGCAAGTTGGATCCCCCAGAGAATAATAGGATCTAAACCATAAACTGGGATTCCCAGCCTAGCACACCAGAGCCCAAACTGTTCTCAGATAACAACCAGCAGCAAAAAAGTGGCAGTGTTGCAAAGACAGAGGCTGGAGATGCAAGAGCCAATTATAGGGCCAACATACAAATTTTCACTGGGGGCCACTTACTCTGGGCTCTGGTAAAGATGGGGAGAGTTGGCTGATGAAGCCTGAGGACAGACTAAGGACTGAAGCTTAGGGGAGAGAACTGAGAGAACAGACACCAGGATGCTGGTCCTGAGCCATCCCCCAGACTAGAGCCACCCTCATAGCCAAGGAGACCACTGTCCTTTGAGCTTGAGGGGAAACAATAGCCCACACAATATTAGGCCCTACTCCATGGTGCTTAAACCTGACTTATGAGTGCAGTGTGACCGGATTAATAATTGAAGGAGACAGCCTGCTGTCCCTGCAGCAGGTCACTTCAAGCATCGAACAGTCCGCCTAAGGTCAGATGAGGTCAACAGTGGCAGATCCAGAAAGAAAAAAATAGTGGTAAATACAAGAGGCTACTGAGATAAAAGCCACTGTGGTCTTCTTCATGATTTGCAATATTTTCTCTCCTGCATAGCTTTTTAACATGCATTTCTTGTCCAACAAGTTTGTACATATGAAGTCACTAGAGTTTATATTACAGTGTAGTTCAATTCACATATGTTTCCCCTTCCTCCTGTTAGCCCATTTTATCTTCCTCTCTCCTCACATTATTTTCATTTCAATTTTTTTTCTCTCTAGCTACAACTTGATTCCATTTGCAGTCTTATTATTTCTCCCCATCCAGACACACAAAATGAATTTTCTTGTCAAGGTTAAGCTCACATTCTTTTGCCCTGCTCTTAAAATACCTGTGTTTTCTCTCCACATTGAACAATCTTTACTAGTTGGTTGTGGGAAGGGTAGTTGTTGCATTGTTTTTTTTTTTTCAATTTTATCTCTAGCGTTTCACTGATTTTGTAATTCAAATATCAAATTTTGCCAGTCCCATCTCCCATGCTTTTTGTCTCAAAGTTTAATTTTGTCATCTTAGCCTGTTTTTTTCCTTTCTTCTCTTTCTCTTTCATCTTGCTCTTTTATTTTTCTTTTTTTCTTTTTCTTTACATCCCAAATTTTAATTTTCCCTCTCTTAGCCTGGCTTTTGTTCTTCACACTTAGTATTCCCTCTCCCTCTATCATTGCAAAATCAATTCCTATTCTGCTAAACATCCCTTAGACTTTTCTTTCTTTCTTTTACCCTCTTAATTCCATACCACCTATAATAATTTTAGCTCATTTGTTGTTGATAGTACTGTGGTGAATCTTTCTCTCCAAATTGGCTCCTATATTTTTATTAATTATTTAATATTTGTACCTTCCTTTTTTTCTCTCACTTCATTTTATTTTATATTATTTAATTTCTGATTAAAGAGAATATGGTGTGCTTCCCTTCTCATACCCCATTCCACATTCTTCATTTCCTTTTTATTCATGAGGTAAATTTTACCTTCTCTCTTTCCATTGACCCAACTCCCAAATCTTATTAGTGCTCCTCCCCCCACCCTCTCAAAATCATTTTTCTTTCATAAGTAAACTCATATCTACTCTCCTTTTTATAACAGCTTTAATCACTTTACACCCTGGTAAATACTGGGTCATTTGCTGTTGAGAATGGGATTGTGGGAGGGGGTTTATCAGCAGGTGGGTTTCTTTCTTGAACGGTGTAGCTTCATGCTGTCAGCACCTTCACAAGAACACACAGGACACAGTGGGCAGCGTGGCCCTCAGCCAACCAGCTGGAGGGAAGGATGCACCAGAGAAAGAGCCAACAACAATCAAAACCCAATTACGTCCAGAGAAGTAACATAAAAGGCATAAAGCGCACCCCAACTGACCCCAAGTTGCTGCAGCAATTTTGGGAAAGAAGAGCAAAGTAGGAGGGATCAGAATACCTGATATCCAAGTGCCAGTGTAATCAAAACAGCCTGGTACTGGCATAAAAATGGATAGACCAATGGAACAGAACAGAGAGACTGGAAATAAACCCAAGTCTCTATGGTCAATTAATATTTGACAAAGGGGGGAGAAGAATAAAATGGAGTAAAAATAGCCTCTTCAACAGATTGTGTTGGGACATCTGGACAAGTACATGCAAAAAAAATTAAACTTGATCACCAACTTACACCATACACAAAAATAAAACCAGGATGGATAAAAGACTTAAATATAAGTCATGATACCATTAAAGTCCTAGAGGAGAACATAGGCAGGAAAATCTCAGATATTCCACGCAGCAATATTTTCACAGATATGTCCCCTAGAGCAAGGGACATAAAAGAAAGAATAAACAATGGGACTTCATAAAAATAAAAGGATTCTTCATGGCTAAAGAAAACATTAGCAAAATGAAAAGGGAACAAACTGTATGGCAAAACATATTTGCCAATGATACCTCAGACAAGGGTTTGATCTCCAAAATATGTAAAGAACTCACATGACTTCACATCAGGAAGGCAAACAATCCAATTTAAAAATTTACTAAGGACCTGAACAGAAACCTCCCCAAGGAGAATATACCAAGGGCCCAGAGACATATGAAAGGATGCTCAGCAATGCTAACTATCAGAGAGATGCAAATTAAAATCACAATTGTGGGTATATCATTACTTTACACCAGTCAAAATGGCCATCATAAACAAAGCAACAGACAACAAGTGTTGGAGAGGATGTGGAGAAAAGGGAACCCTGGTATATTTTTGGTGGGAACACAGACTGGTACAGCTACTGTGGAAAACAGTATAGAATTTCCTCTAAAAACTAAAAATGGAACTGCCTTATGACCAGCAATACCACTGCTGGGACTGTACCTAAGAAACCTGAAACACCAATCCAAAGAACCTATGCACCCCAATGTTCATAGCAGCACAATTTACAATAGCCAAGTGTTGGAAGCAACCCAAGTGCCCATTAGTAAATGAATGGATCAAAAAACTACGGTACATTTACACAATGGAATTCTATGCAGCAGAAAGAAAGAAGGAGCTCCTACCCTTTGTGACAGCATGGATGGAACTGGAGAGCATTATGTTAAGTGAAGTAAGCCACGCAGTGAAAGACAAATACCATATGATCTCACCTATACGGGGAACCTATTTAACAAAGCAAGTGAGCAAGCAAAATATAACCACAGTGTTTGAAATTAAGACCAAAATAACAGTAACTAGACGTGAGCAGGGAGGGAACTAATGGGGGAAAGCGTTGTCAAAGAACTTGTATAAAGGACCCATGGATAAAGCCAAATGGGGTTTGGACTGAGGGTGGGAGGTGGGGGTGCATAGGGTGTGGGAAAGTGGTGGTGGGACAATGAAGACAACTGTATTTGAACAATAAAAATAATAATAAATCAAAATAAAATAAATAAGGGTGGTGATAGCATTTCAAATTTAGTTTAGTGCTTACTCTTCAGATGCCTGTTCATTTATGGTATCATATATATAATTTTTTGATGTACAATTAATTTTTTGTTCAATCATTCTTTGTGTAGAAACTGAATTTATTTTGCTTCCTAACATAAAAATTGTCCCTTTAATACATTTCCTGAAATACCTAATTTATCACCATATTTTAGATAATTCCAGTTTTAGCAATTCAGTGGAAGCTTTCATACTATGTTAATGAATTATTGAGAGACAAGCTGTTTGGGTGTTTGTTCTAATTTTCTTTTTTTTTTATAGTTGTTCAAGTACAGTTTTCTACCTCCCCCCACCCCTCCCCTGTTCAGTGATGGTGATTCCTCTCTGTGTTGCCGTGGTTCCCAGCCTCTTTGGCCCCAGAGGATCGCTTTCAAATAGTGACTTGAACCCAAGTGGACTGTGAAGCATACACTTCAATCCCTAAGCATTAGCTGATGAATCCCTTGGCCTACCCTTGTGAAATCTGTCTTGACTTTAAAACTCTTCACGGTTAAATTTTAATCCAGACCTTAATTTTATTCTATTTTGCTATTACAGAACAATTAGTTGACTAAAAAAACACCACCAAAAGCATTTACGAGAAGACGGGTTTGTGTCAAGATTATTCATTTATTTGTTGCTGTTATGTAAGAAAACTACATGCAAGAGAATGTGTCTGGCTTGTGTATCTTTGTATTAAAAGAATGTATCTTTGTATTAAAGTAAAGACAGATTTCACAAGGGTAGGCTAAGGGATTCGTCAGCTAATGCTTAGGGATTGAAGTAAATGCTCAACAGTCCACTTGAGTCCAAGTCGCTATTTTACAACGAACCTCTGTGGCCAAAGAGGCTGGGAACCATGACCATACAGAGAGGAGTCATCATCACTGAACAGGGGTGGTGGTGTTTCTGGAGAAGAGATTGACAGAAAGCAAAAATGAATAGGAAATTCCCTCAGTCCATGGTTTGACTTTCCAGCACACAGGTACACATACACACAACACACACACTTTTTTCCTCCTGTATTAACATTTCAAGAGTGACCTGTGTGTAAGTTTTCAAACACTGTTACCCCAGTGAACAGGACTTGGCCTAAAGGAAATATTTTTTGTTTTCCATGGTGGAAACCCCAGAGCCTAAACTAAATAAGAAAATATTACTTGTTACTACTATGGTGCGTAATAAATTACATTCTTAAAATTTTACATTTATATTGCATTTTACTTTTATTTATCTTTGTGTTCGTTTTGTTTTGATTGCATTCTAAGGTCTTTGGGGAAGCAGACCTATCAAGAAAGCATTGACTAGCCCTGCCTGGTGTGGCTCAGTGGATTAAGCTCCAGCTTGTGAACCAAAGGGTCGCTGGTGTGGTTCCCAGTTAGGGCACACACCTGGATTGCAGGCCAGGTTCCCCAGTGCAGGGCGTGAAAGAGGCAGCCACATATTACATTTCTCTCCCTCTCTTTCTCCCTCCTTTCCCCTCTGTCTAAAAAAAAATAATTCAAAAATTTTTAGAAAAAGAAAGCATTGACTAGATTTGTTTTAGCTGTGTGGTTCTCTAAAGAGCTTGTTTATTCATTTATCGCTTTTTGTGGGAAACAATGACAAGTGGATAAATTGCAATGATGCAAACTTGAAATATATATGTATATGTATTATATTTATATATATTTATTTATCACAGAAGTTACAGACAAACATACTGGGTCATGGAGATAGTAAGCTGTTAAACTAAGCATAAGCTGTCTTGCCTGGTGTGGCTGAATGGATTGAGTGCCAGCTGTGAACCAAAGTGTCACTGGTTCAAATTCCCAGTGAGGGTACATGCCTGGGTTGTGGGCCAGGTCCCCAGCAGGGGGAACTCAAGAGGTGACTGCACATTGATATTTTTCTCCCTTCCTTTCCCTCTCTCTAAAAGTAAATAAACTAAATATAAGCTATCATTTCAGGTTTTCCAATCATTTTGTATTATAACAGGCATAGATTTTTAAAATTAACTTTCTATCAATTTTCCTGACATTTTAAAAGCCAATATTGTGATTAATTTTATACAATAAAACCTATTTGTTCCATTAATATAAAATCAGTCTTCTATAGAAATATAGTTTGAGGTCACTTTATGTGGTTTTTGATAAGATTAGGCTACTAGTTAAAGTAACTGAAGGGAAGTGGAATTTCAAGATTTAGATGGAGAAAAGGAAAATTTTTGAGACAATGCAAATGTTCAACTAAATGTTTACAAGATGACAAATCATCACAATATCTATTAACTGCCATAATTTCAAATGAAGATCACTATTATTTACAACTAAATTTTTTAAAACCTGTTATATCATAGGAGTGACCACAAAATTAATCTCAGTATATGGGTGACTTGGAGAAACTATTTAATAAGTAGATTTACAAGTGTCTCTATCTTTTTATCATTTTCCTAACCCAGAGTATTGATCCTGGTCCATCTTGGCCATCCATGGCAGTTCTGGGTCCCTAACCTGTGACTGATTTTGTCTGGAGTCTGACTGTGGCCAGTGACATGAGAGGGGAGTTTTCCTTGTGCTCTATGAAGATACATTTCTTTTTTCTTAAAAAAACAAAAAAAAACCCAAAAAACCTAAAAGAAGTCAAATTCTCTTTTTCCTTTGGGGATTTGTGTCCTGGCAGGTGATGTATATAATGGCTGTGGTCCTTTGTTGACTCTTAGATGAACAACTATGAAGGGAAAATATTTAATCCATTAAGGCGACAGAGTAGAGAGAGGGGAAAACATATGGATTCTTGACGGCATCAGTAAATTTCAGATAAAAGCAGGGCAACTTCTGGCTTTCTTCTTCAGCGAGGTTGGTGATGACAGTGAAGATAACAGTGCTGTCCTTGTTCAACACGTATACGAATCGAGTTTGCTATTTCTTATAACCAAAATATTACTAATATATACAATTTTTATATATAACGACAAACCCTGTCTTATGATTACCACAACGTTCAATTAAAAGTGCTAAGGGTTCACAATGCAAAAGGAAAAAAAAATATTGGGGCGTTCCTTCTGGACTCTTGGCTACACCACGAATAACCCAGCACTTACATAGCCCTCCATCAGTAGACACAACCTTGAAAGAGAATAAATCTAATCTCAGAATCTTCCTCCAAAGTACCTGGTAATACCAAACTAATTTGGCTTTGATGGTGTTGATATAACAGCATCTATGTCAACCATTTCATAAATTAGGTAGACCAGTCTACGGCTTGATTTCACGTTTCCACCCTGTGTTGTGGCATAAGGAGGAATCATCTAAGACAATGGTGGGAGCTGGTTTAGGGGCAAGAATTTTAATTTTAGTGACCCAGTGGAAGATACTGAGAGCATTCTCTGTGAAGTGAGTAAAACACACACCTCACTGGACATCCTAGAACAGCTTTCAAGGTGTCAGGGCCAATAACTCCTCAGGCCTTTCTCCACGGTGTAGACGAGACGGAGTGGAGTAAGTCTCATCATATATTTCACATATGACCTGTGTTGCCAGAGCTGCGATAAAAGCAGGAGATGACTTTTAGTTTAACTATGTTTCCAATGCGAATGTTTGGGGAACATAGTTTGTACAGAAATCAGTCAACAGTGTGCTACGGTAGATGAACCAGCTCATTGCAAACTGTTTAATTTTACTTTGTAGGGCTTCTTGAATATCTAATAGAAATTACATAAAATCCCAATTCGATTGTTTGCTTTTATTAAAAATGCACTGTCAAAAAAAAGCTTCCATCTTAATGTTGTCTTGTAACTTCTGGGGATCCATTTTGGTCACATAATTTTAGCCAGAAGAACCTGAAGAGCATTTTAAACAGCAGGGCCGTAATATGTTGGAATTAAGTTTGAGTCTGTTATTGTTGTGAAGTGCTAGACTTTGAAAGGAACAACTGATAAAGATGCAATTAAAATCTTGCCTGTTGAGGAATCTTATGAATTATTAAAATCCAGATCCTATTATTCCTCCTTAAATTATTCTTTTCAACTTCTTGCTGCCACATGTGCCCCCGCCACCAGATGTTAAGCAATTACCCTTTCCAGGGTCGAAAGAAGCACCTTCAGTCCATCTGCAAAGCTGAGATAAGGGCTGTTGGTCAGCCTGAAAAGCTTTTATACCAGCCGTGAAGGCCGGGCTTTGGAGGAAGTCATACCTTGGATTCTCCAAGCAGCTGAAAGAGACTTTTTCTAGAGCACTACCCTTAAGTCTGCAATTTGTGTAGCTCACTTCTCATCTAACTTCAAAGTGTTGACTTTGTCTCAATAGACATGCAATGCTAGACCGAAAATTGAACACGTGTGTGCGGACAAAGGAAACTTACTTTATGAAAGATAGATTAACTGCCTGTTAATTGCATTAAAATGTTAAATAGAAATGATTTTTATTCAAGCCATCGTACTTGAGGGTCATTTGGAAGAAGTTTCTTTTATGTATTATTGTTTTTTCTGAAGACATCTCTGTATTTCCAGAAGACAGAAAGGTTTGCTTAATCAGTGTTTAAGTTTAAAAGTAATCATAAACATTCCATCAAAGGAATTTGCTCGGTTAATGCTATGATCGGGCCTTCATAGAACTATTGACACAAGTATTTATATTATAATTTTGCCAATCCTTGTATCAGTAATGTTGAATGTTTTCAGGGACAGGTTAAACTTTGGCTGTGACATATTTACAGAGTACGTTATCCCAGCTTCTTGACCAAAGCTGGGTTCTTAGCTAATGACCTTGCCACTCAGCCAGGGTGGTGTGGAAATAAATAATGCCCCACATGATGATAGCAGAAGTTTATTGAAAAATATAAAAAGTTGAAGGAAGAAATTTATGAAAATAAATAGCTCTAAAGTCAGCCCTCCATCACAGGAATTAGGAAGACATCAGCAACAAGCAGTTTTGCTTGTCTTCGTGCATGGGTCTTAAAGAAACATTTCTGAGGGTGCCAGAGGTAAACAGCAAAGGGCTGATACAGGTCACGTGCCCCAGATGGATCTGAGCCGTGAAAGAGATGGTGTTGTGTGAGGTCATCGAGGAAACAAGACATATATGTTACATGACATCTGAGCCTAGATCTTACACATACAGGCAAATATGTCAGCCTGTTGATGATCTTTTTCGTTAGCCAAAGCCTTGAACTTGCATGGCTGTGTAAAACACTGTACCATAGCTCTTCAGGTGTGGACCACTGAACTCTCATCAGTGCATACTGAGGATTTTGTTAGGACGATATCTATCATCAGGAAGATTTCTTTAGTGAGTCACGCAATGCAGTAGACAGCAATATTAAATGCCATTATATATGTATATATGTTATTATATTATATATGCAATGCATAATATACATTTTATATATCAACATAATATTATATGATAATTTTGTTATATATATGTGTGTGTGTGTGTATAATTTACTCTTGGTGCCTAGCCCTCAGCTAAGGGTTTTCTTGTACTGTCCCATTTAACACTAACACAAAAGTTTAGGGTTGAAGTAATTCTATCATTACTATTTTTCAAAAGAGGATGTTGGAATCCAGGCAGTTTTAAGGGATTTACACATTACATAGCTAGTAAATGGTGGAATTGTGGTTCTAACCCTTGCATTAGAGAAAGTTGTTTGCGGGCTAAAATAAGTGAGAATTTTATCTTCAGAGTAGATGAGAGGTCAGTGAGAAAGGACAACCCCATCCTCATGTGATATCTATTCCTAAATTTAAGGATATTTTAAAATAAAGTACTTATGAATATATCATCATAGCTATTGTTTGGTTACTTTTCTAACTTTTTAATTCTTTTAAGAGCACTGTCACAATCTCAAGGTTTAGGTGGTCTCTCAGCTTTTCTGTTTCAATTGACATCCTGAAAGACGTGTATTTGCTTATTTTAAATTTTTCCATGCGCCCAGCTCTTGTCAATACAGCATCCATTCCATTCCTTTCTCCTCTAGAACCTCCAACCCTTTTGCTGTGACCAACAGTACTCTCTCCTACACCAATTCATTCATCAGTTCATTCTCTTCATTTGTTAGTCAAGAAGGAAGTCCTGGAAACTTGGTCAAGGAAAGCAGAAATCAGTTGAGTCAGTTCAATTGTCCTCATAGAGTTGAAATCATGCTGAAATCAGAAATATTTTAAATTGAACATCTTGGTGTTTTACTGACCACAAAAACACTGCCTACTTTTTAGCCTCACAACCCACATTGTTTGAGAGGAAATTAGAAAAGGTAATCTAATGGCTTCTGATGGAAGATAACTTGTGAGGGCTAAAGAATTAAATTCTAAAATATGTTTAGGAATGAGGGAGAAAAAATTATATATTATTTGGATGTGTTTTCTAACAGTAAATAAGAGTAATGTTTATTAAATAATTACTTTATGAAAGGACAGACCAAATATTGTGGGATCCAAAAGTTATAAAACGTTACCAACCTTTTAAAGAAAACCCAAACAAAATTCCAAAAATAATAGGACCATGGCCACTGAAACATGACCTGACATGAGAAATTACTGAGAAAAAATGCCTGTATCCCTAGGGTTGGCACTTCTGAGTAGGAGCTGATGTTTAAGCCACAGAAATTTCAGTACTCAGTACTGAAGGCTGAGACCCTACACTGAGCTTCTTTAATCTCATACGAAGAAAACAAGGGAAGAAACTGAGACTTGGAAAGGTCAAACCCTCTGCCCAAGAAGGGGTGCCCACTCTCGTCTTTTAGACTCAAGAGCCCATGTTCCCAACCCCTGTACCTTCTGCCTGCAGAATTTAGTGTTTGCACTAAACTGTTACAACTTCACACCAGGAAGACATATAATCCAATTAAAAACTCAGTAAAAGATCTGAACAGAAACCTCTCCAAGGAGGACATACAGAGGTCCCAGAGACAGTTGAAAGGATGCTCAGCATCACTAGCCACCAGAGAGATGCAAATTAAAACCACAATGAGATACCACTTTATACAGGTCAGAATGGTCATGATAACCAAATCAACAAACTACAAGAAATGCTGGAGAGGTTACTGAGAAGAGGGAAACTTAGTGCACTGTTGTTGGAAATGCAGACTGGTGCAGCCACTGTGGAAAACAGTATGGAATTTCCTCAGAAAACTAAAAATGAAACTGCCTTTTGACATGGCAATTCCACTGCTGTGATTATTGCCAAGAGTCCTGAAATTCCAATTCAAAAGAAACTATGCACTCCATTGTTTACAGCAGCACAATTTACAATAGCAAAGTGCTAGAAGCAACCTAAATGCCCATCAGTAAATGAATGGATTAAAAAAAAAACAACATGGTACATTTACAGGATGGAATTCTATGCAGCAGAAAGAAAGAAGGAGCTCCTACCCTTCACGACAGCATGGATGGAACTGGAGAGCATCATGCTAAGTGAAGTAAGCCAGGTGGTAAAAGACAAATACCATATGATCTCACCTATAAGTGGAAACTAATCAACAAAACAAATAAGGAAACAATACCAGGGACATTGAAATAAAGGACATACTGAAAATAACCAGAGGAGACAGGGGAGAGGAATAATGGGGGAAAATAGGAGAAGGCCCATCAAGGAACATGTATAAAAGACACATAGACAAAGCCAATGGAGTAGGTTTGAGAGTGGGAGGCAGGGATTAGTGGGGCAGAAAGGCATGGTGGTGTGAAAATGAAGACAACTGTACTTGAACAATAAAAAAAGAAAAATTATAAATAAAATGATTTTTTTCATGTAAAACTGGCCTTCAATCTTGATTGAGATGTGAAGAAGGAATCTAAATTGGTGCTGCTTGTAATTTGAGCGTAAATGCTATTCCTGGCATGGGTGTATGTAGAACACGCTCAGTAAATATTTATCCGGTAAATGGATTACAAAATTCATTTGAATAAACTCCCAGTTGGAAAGAGTAAGCAATCTGATTCAAACTGTCTAGGAACTCTGCGAGCCAACTCTGGAGAAGCTCACTAAACAGGCACAGTGGGTGTTAAGAAGGGTGTAGGTGTTGTAACCTACAAGTAGGGGTTCACCCAGCACAGATGCCAGGACTGGGATGGCCTGCCCCCACTTTGTCTTCCAGATGTATAGATTTGGAACCCCACACATCTGTGCTCTGAACCCTGTGGCAGCAATTGGAGTTTGGGGTGGGACCTGAGGACCCTATGTCCAATGCAACTAGAACTCTCTCTGAAACAAGTTGAAATTTGTGCGTGCTGCTGTGTTATTGACCTCTTAGCCAATCTGTACATTCACATAGCCTGGGCCCAATGAGGGGAGTGAGAGATAGAGATAGCAGGATAATTAATTGCATATTATGAATTTATCAGAATAACCATACATGCTCATAACTGCCTTTTGAAATGTGAGGAGCCTTCTGAGAAGTGGGTTGGAAAGTGAAAAGCATTTTGTCTCCACACATACACTGATTCTCATATTTAGCTTTTAAAATGCAACAAAAATTAATTCATAGTGTTACTAAAGGCTTAGAAGAATTTTTGTCTAAAAATGTAATCGTATTTACATTTCTAGAGAAAATGACGTTTTTTAATGCCCATGGATCCCACACAGTTGTAGGCAGAATTCTATGGAGAGCATTATAATAACTTGTAATGTAAGATTTATTGAGCACAGAAAACATGGTGGATGCTGCCAGCTGTCAGATTTAAGTGAACCTGCTGCTTAGAGGCATTGCAAAGTAAGAGTGATACACATTTTAGAAGAGAAACGGCCTAAGTAAGCATGTTTAGTGTACAAGTTTTTCAAATGGAAAATGGCTCTCGTTTTTCATATTGAGTTCTGTGTTCCATATAATAAAAAATCAAATTATATTTTGAATGTTGTGTTAAACTTAATGCACAGTAGATAGTTATGAAAAAAAGACTTACTTTAGTCATATATTGACAAAGTACCCCAGATAAGTAGTGCCAAGTACTCAGTTAAAAAAAGATGAATTCATTTACAATAATTAATAAAATGTGTATTTCTTTTTGTTTAGCATTATCCTCAGAAATATTATCGAACACGAGTTTCAGAATTCAAATTTCGCCAATATTAATATTTCTATAAATCTGCCTTCTCTATTTCCCCCTTGTGGTCAAAAGACAAAAGTTAATTATTTATTAACAGTCACCACTCAATTGTTTAACTGAATTGACGAGAAAGTACATTATGCCGAAAGGTGCCAAAGTGCTCTCTCCGGTGTTTCTATAGTCAAGAGAGACTGCACGCTCTAGGGATGTGTTCAGAAGGTAAAGTTAGGGAAGGTATGGGCAATCAATGAAAATGAGCAGTTCTGTTTAATTCAACTTCAAATATTAAACTTTTAAGGAAATACTATACACTGACCTGATATCATGTTGGACACAAAGAATTCAAGGTGTGAAATACAAAGCAATGGCAGTCGACTCAGGAACGAAATCACGCTGGGGAGGGGAGACCAAGGCCTTTGGGAATCAAGACCTTGAAGTTGGAGGCTGTGATTTCATAACGTTTTACGTGAATTTACGATTTTGTGTTGGGCCACATTCATAGCTATCCTTGGCTGCGTGTGGCTCACAGGCCTGCTGGTGGACACCCCTGCCTAGACTGTAACTGTTGAGTCTTATGATAGTTGTCTCTTTAGTTATTTTAAGAATCAGAAAAATTTGTTTTCCAACTGGCCATATCATTTTGCATGCCCACCAGCAATGCATGAGGGATTGAGATTCTCTGCATCCTCAGCAGCATTTGGTACCCTCACTATTTTTTTTCTTGTTGTTCAAGTACAGTGGTCTCCATTTTCACCCCAACAAGGACCCTGCCCCACCCATCCCCACCTCCCACCCTTGAACCTACCCCCTTCGGCTTTGTCCCTGTGTCCTTTACACATGTTCCTTGATGGCCCTTCCTCTTCCCCCTTCCCCCTCCCTTCTGGTTACTGTCAGTTTGTTCATTTCAATGTTTCTGGCTATATTTGGCTTGCCTGTTTATTTTGTTGATTATTCTTATATTGTAACCATTCTGTCTGCCCTAGGGGTGTTGTTCTAAAAGTAAATCTGACTCCTCACACTGTGTAGTTCTATTGGTTTTTGCTTTGAGTCATGAGTTTAAATGTTTGTGAACCACTCTGTTATTTTTACCTGGTAAGTGGGAAAATCCAAAAGAACAAATGTATAGAAAAATAAAAATTCATAGTAATACTTAAACTTCCAAAGTGCAATCCCTTTTTATTTCATAACACTTTCCCACATTGCATTTGCATATTTTTATGTGACTATATGATGCTCACTTATTTGCTTACTATACTAATAGTATTTGCTTACTATTTTGCCTTTACCACAAAAGGGGAAAAGGCAGGGATCTTGTCTTCTAGCTTGGTCTCCACTATGCTTGTGCCTAAAAACACCTAACAGAAGTTAGTAAATAGTTACTGAATGTTAATACTTGCATTTATGTGTTCACATCTTGAGTATGCAAGTACCTAATAGATGATTTAACATAGTAGTTATAGAAATAATTATTTAAAACTTGTATCAGTGAGAGCAACTCTATAATATTTAACATAGAATGGTGCTTTGGCTTAACTCATTTTTATCCTTATACAAGAATCAGAAAGAAAGGTCTGAATTAACTCCCACTGGTTTGTGTCAGAAAATTCTGGTATTTAAAAGGCAGCTTTGTTCCCTTAAAACTTTTCTAAGGAAAAGCATTTTAAATGTTAAAAGTTGAACTTCTAGTACAAGTAAAAATGTCTTCTGTGTATAACTATATCTAATAGACAGAAAATTGAGTTATTCAATAGTCTTTGCTTCAGACACAAGGTGGATGAAGTTCCCAAGACAAAACTTACCCCCATTCTCAACCCTTCTGATGGAAAGATTCAGCCACCCTTTACCGCCCATCTCATATGGGCTCCATGAAGCATATTTGCCTCCTCAGTGCCCTGTTCACACATTCCTGCCACATGCAGTACAGACTCTTTCTGCCCAAACGCTGGCACTAGCTAGGGGTCTCTCTGCTGTCTGCACTGCAAACTGGTTCTCCCAGAGGGGCAAGGTCCGGTTGCCACCCTCCCATAAGGACCAGCGGTGGCTGGTGTAGGGACAGTCACTGTGAAGCGTGTGTCTTCCCTTCCATTGGCTCAAAAACCTGCACCAGAGACAGAGGCAGGCTGTGCCTTTCCCATGTACCCACCTCAGACCCCTCTTCTACTCCACATTTTCTACCTCCCTCTACTTCTTCCTTTTCTTCTTCCTCCTCCACCTCCTCTTCCTCTTCCTCCTTCTAGCCTCTCATCCAAGATCATCTTCCAACAGGGTGAAGGCCCTCGGCGGGACCATTTGCAGAATAACGTAAGGCTGGGCAACGTCTAAAGTTTTGTGATGTTTTGGAGAATATTTATTTCTCCAAAACATGCACCCCTCTGCTGCCAGGTGCCGTTCAGGGGCACTTTTGAGGTTGTGGCCATTTAATTTGGAGGTTTGGGTTAGCAGGCAATGAAGACCCCAAGCCACAGGTGAATAGTTAAGCACTTTATTAAGCAAGGGCAAAGAGAAAAGTAAGAAGCAACAGCGTGCATCACCAAATGGGAAATCACCAACGACTGAACACAGATGCTGGGGAATCCCAGAGACAGCCGCATTCGGGGTCTGCCTGGGAAAAGTTCCCAGCACAGCGCCCTTCCCTCGGGTGAGATTCCAAAGTCCCACTTTGGGGGCTGTGATAAAATATGCTTTAAACAAAAGTGGCTGTGTGCCAAGGGCCTTGTGTGATTTTGACAGCAGAGGGACCCTGAATGCTGTCTCTGGGATTCCCCAGCATCTATGTTCGGACGTTGGTGATTATAATGCCACGGTGGACACTCTGGCAAAAATAGCTGCTGCCACCACCTCTGAAGATGATCACTCCCTTGCCCAGTGGGTACACCATCAAGTGGGACATTTAGGACTGCAGCTATGCACAGTGTCTTTTAGGGCTTCCCTGGGATAGTAGATAATTTGGATGGTTTAAGCTTGGACACCCAGAACTCTCCTTGCAGGTCCTACACCTGCGGCTCCTTTGGACTAACATCAGTAATTCTCAATGGATTGGCGGCCACAAGACATGACGACAAGATCACTTTGCTGGTCCAGCCCTCCAACGTTGTAATGTGTTTAACTGGACTGGAGGCCCTGATGATCCATTACAGAAAGCGCCATTCCCTACCTGGCTCATCATAAACGGAACTTTACCCATTCAAACCCTTGCGTGATCCTTGAGTAAACTGTTCCTTTTTGTGTTAAGAAACTTTTCTGCTGTGCACCAATTAACTGGTGATGTGGACCCCGGCCCACAGGGTCCATGTGTTGTGGCTATGGCGAGCAAATTCACACAGCCTGCAGAAGTCCCATGGAGAAAAAAGGGACAGCATGGCCACTCTCTCCATGAAAGAGAGGGCTCCGACCCCCGCCTGGACAAGCTTTTGTTGCTTTTCTGGGCACATTACATTGAGGACAGTCCTCATTTACTATGCACAGGTTCGCTTTAGATGGTTACCTTTTACAGAAAACAAAGGAGAGGATGTTGCTAATTACATCAAAGAAGAAGGATATTTGCTAATGCCAAAGGAAAAGTGGTTGAACTGGTTACACTCCATACTTGGGAGGTTTAGCATAGATTTTAGAAAGTTACCTTAAAGATATGCAGTAAACGTTTGCTGCCTCAATTCAGGGTGAGGGAGTTTTAGCAAAAGCAAGCTTCATTAGCAGAATAGGTACAACTCAGGCCTGATTCCCCACTGGAGAACCTATCCATGGGCATGGGTCCTGTGTGCCGGACCTTGCTCCCCACTGGGCTTTCCAAGTGGGGGCTGAGCTACATTTCCCACACCATGCAGAATGGTCCCCTATAAACTGGGACATATATAGATTTGCAAAATGTGACACATAACCTCCAACATTGGATTCCCACCCATCAAAGTTCGATGTGTAATGGCTTAACCAGACAAATGGAATGTTGCCAACTACCGCATTCCTCTAATCTATGTATTCTTACCTTGTTTCCTATTAACAGTTATTCAGCATTGTATGACATAGTAGTGCAGCATATATGCTTGGTTAGTAATAATCCGACAGAGACGGCCATGCTGGGGGCAGAAGCCCCATCCTCTGGGCGTCCGCAACACCTGGAGGTTCCCCACTGGCAGGGTGATGCTGTCGGAGCGGGTGATGTTTCCCTCAGCTGGGTACCCAAGCCTTGACCTCTTCCATGTGCATATGTGTATTTATGCCCCTTGATCGTACTAATCAAGAATTCTACACTAATGCAAAAATTATTAGATGAAAACCAGAATCAACTTAATCAACATAGGGCACAAACACATATTGTTGCTACCAAGTTCATTGAAGCTTCCCATCTTATTGTAACCAATACTAATCACCACTGGTATGATTCCCTGTTACAGATGCAGTCTGTAACTGCATCTAAGTATTGGAACGCAATATTTCATCCCATTTTAATATGTATTGTTATAATGGTTTTGCTCTATGTATGTAACATTTTCATTTATTGTTGAATAAGGAAAATGTATTTGACCCTGACCCCCCAAATGTTAACGAGCTATGCCATAAACATGTCGAATTCTAGGGCTGAACTGAAGGGTTAAAAGGACCTTGAGAATCCTGTTTATGCCTAAGCTGGGACCTTCATTGGAAAAGCAAAATATGTACTGTCTCCCGAGGAGAACTGTCCCTTCTCCCCAGGAGGTTAGTACCTTTGATCTTTAGCTGTTCCCTCAGGGAGAATTAGCCCTTCTCCCAGAGGGAACAGTTAGTTAGTAAACATCACACCAGGCCCTTGGAGCCTAGCCACTTTTGTTTAAAACATATTTAATCATAGCCCCCAAAGTAAGACTTTGGAATCTCACCTTGTCACAGGTGAGCACGGGTAAACAGGTTCTTGATGATCAGGACAAAGAATTGAACCAAACACCCAGAGTTTATAGCAAAGAACATGGGAGCAGGCCAACTCCAAGCAGAGATTGACATCATGGGCTGTAGGGCGTCTATTCTTTTGGGCGGATCCTTCCTAGCTAGTTTTGGCAGGCTTTTACTGCACATGTACAAGTAGTTGTATTACTTTAAAGCTACTGCACATGTGGTCTCCCATGACTTTCCCTGATTGGCCACCAGGGAAGGGGGTCTCACAATGTTACCGAATGGACCCCCCTTCTTCTGGGATCCCCCTGTACTAGGTTCACTTTGACCCTCACCAGAGAATTATACCTCTCATGTCAGAGATTGGTGAAAGGAAAGGAATTGTTTATTCAAGTTATACAGACTTTAGAGTAATGACTTAATATCTTCACCAAAATCCCAAAGTCCCTTAAAACCCCTCAAACACACACAGTCCTTTCTTCCCCCCTCTGCGTGGTTTGGGGTATCACATCTCAGGAAAAGAAATAGAAGTCCGTGGCTCAGACAGCCCCTGGTTCCTCCCAGTAATCCATGCTTGGCTGGCAGGCCTCCTTCAGTTCCCAGCACCATCAGCTGTGTTACCACCACAATCTCCAGTTCTTAATCCAAACCCAAGTGGCACCATCTCCTGGCCCAGCAGCAAGAGTCCTTTTACCCCTTTTCTTCCGGCAGCATCTCTCCTGCTTTTCCCAAACTGCTAAGAGAGAGCTCTGCATTGCTGCTACATCCTGCTTTCCAGCTTCCTAAGCTGTGTGGCAAAGGGAGCCCCAAAGCTGTGTGATTCTCCTCTGCCAAAGCCATGTAGCAGCTCTCTGCTAAAGCTGAGTGGTGATTCTTGTCATGGCTGCCACACCTGGATGCTTTAAATCCCCACACCAATCTTCCTCTGTAGCCCCATTTCCGACTCCTCCCACAATCAGCTATACTTGCCAGCACTCCCATATTTTCCAGTTTTTCTGGGCTGCCATAGTAAGTCTGGGCAGGTGTGACCCCGTGGTGTGGAGCCAATCATCTCCAAGCTCTCACGCAGAGTCTGTAACCAGGGGGAGTTGCCTCCCAGTTACATCTTGGGTGGAAGTCACTCCCTTCTCCCTGGCTCAAAGCATAGCCAGCTACTTAACATATCTATGAAGCCAGTTAAAGGCTATAGATATGTTAATGACCATTCTAGAGGTTATTTGCAAAGCTGTTGCTATGCAAAACAACTCAATGGCCCTGCTCCATGTGTCCCATCCTCTAGCTCAGACTGGTGGAGGTGAGGACATCCCATATTTTTAATATTTCCTGGACACCCTGAGTTCAGGACCCCATTACAAATCCTTCTTTTGGGGGTCCCCTGGCTGCATCCTCTGACAACCTGAGGGAAGGATGCTTTGCTAGGAATCCCAAATGCTGCTGTCTCTGGGATTCCCCAGCGTCTATGTTCAGTTGTTGGTGATTTCCCATCTGTTGATGCATGCTCTTGATTCTTGCTTTTCTCTTTGTTCTCACTTAATAAAGTGCTTAACTATTCACCTGTGACTTGGGGTCTTCATTGCCTGCTAATCCAAACCTCCAAATTAAGTGGCCACGATCTCATAGGTACCCCTTGATGGCATGTGTCGTCCGAGCTCCCTGGGCTCTTCCACCACCAAGGACAGGCAGGAGCAGCCAGCATTTCCCAGGATGCTCTTCCAGCTATGGGTCATCACCACCCATACCCCCACTTCAGGGAACCTGGTCCTGCCTTCCCTTGCTCCAGATTAGTCTTCCACCTGTTCCTGGCGGTAAGCTTGGCTGTGCTCTTGAGGGCATTTCTTAAGCTGCTCCACCGGCCCTGAAGTGCGGAGAGCAAAGGAAAAACAGACAACCTCCCCTGACACCCACCCATCCTCGTAGTCTTTCTCTTGTTGGACCCTGTCCGTCCCATCGGGTTGGCTTAGGCAGCTCATGAGCCAACGTTCATCATCTATCTTTTAGGTGACCCCCTCAGCAAATTATGTACAGTTGGGCTGCTACCTCACTTTCAAATTAGTGACTATTTAACACCTTGTTTTCGAATCTTTGTGGCCCCAGATGTGATTCTGAAATAACAGAGAAAGTTCCATTGTAACATCTTGCTGCAATTATAATTCAAGACATAAGGAAAGGAACTAAAATTTTTAGGGTTTATAATATTCCAGAATTTGTGCTAAATCTTGATCACATGTTGTCCTGTTAGAATCGTCTTATTTAATTCCTGATCATTTTCATCCCTGACACCCAAGTTAGGAACCCATGTATTTTCCATCAAATGATTTTCCAAGATTTGGGGAAGCATGTATAAGAAAATGCCTAGCTGTTTGAAATATTTTCAAGAACT
This sequence comes from Anoura caudifer, assembly GCA_004027475.1. Taxonomy (NCBI): domain Eukaryota; kingdom Metazoa; phylum Chordata; class Mammalia; order Chiroptera; family Phyllostomidae; genus Anoura; species Anoura caudifer. Next base: position 79,377 of record PVKU01005862.1, on the reverse strand, counting down.
GTCAAAATGCCTTATACAATATATTGTGGATCTTGAAATAAGAAAAAGAAATATTTCATATTGTAGTCAGTAAAGTCTCATTATCCACGTATTTAAAAATTTAACACCAAATAGGATGTTAAAAGAATTTCTTCCATTGTGTCTCTACATTTTCCATTTTTTCAGTAATGAATGTATATTAAATGTGTATAAAATTTATTTTTAGAAATAAAATGAGCTGATTCAGAGTGCAGCTGCTGTGTCTTAAGAAATAATGTTCCAAGGGCCGCCACTATGAGATTCTGCACCTGGCAGATTAGTGAGGACTGTTCATTGATTTGTCTTCTATTAATCACTCTAATGACTGGCAGGTGTAGACTCTCATATCGATGCTTCATTGTTCATGGTCTCTCAAACCAATAAGACATCTGTGAAGACGTTCACATTTTATTTAACGCTTTATTTATCAACAGAAGATGTGGTGGCAGCAACACTGAACACAGAGGCATAGAATTTATGTAGAAATTAAGAATAATGACTTCTACAGAAACTAATAAACCAGAGCTCCCTGCGTTGTTTTCATCTCTCACCTCTGGTTGGAACAGAGAATCTTTCTTAGATCCCAAGACTATTCAGAACATTCGTCTCACTGAAACTCAAAACAATTGTTTGCATGTAGGGGAATCTCTTTCTGATAAATAAGCATGGGCTTTAGACATTTACAGAATTTGAGATGGTTCTTGGTGGTGTTATTGTTTCCGGTTTTCTTTTAAATAAAGAATTCCTTCAGATATGTTTTAAAAAGTGACACAGGAATTTATGGCATTTTTCTGCACCAGAGAGTAAAATAAAACTGTCTTCTGGGTTAGAGAAATTAAATGGTCCTAAAAAAAAAACTGTTTAAGAGATGTTGTTTTTTATTCCATAAAAAATGATTAGCATGTTTCTGCAAAGTGAAATCCTGTGCATTCAACCTACCAATAACTTTTCTGTTTACAAATAAAAAGTTGTCTTCTCTTAATGCCAGGCTGGAAAAGGAACTGAATCATGAAAAGCATACCATATTCTTTCTCATTAATATCAGCAGCAGTTGGTTCTGCAGTTGGACCTCAGCTGACAATTTGGATGATGAATGGGCCCAAAAAAGACTTATGATGGTTCTTAAACAGCTACATAGTTGGCTTTGCATAAAGTTAATAGTATGAAGGTTCTTCTTTCCTTGCATGTAACTTACGCACATGGAGGAAGCCACTTTGCTCATTCTCATCTCAATTTCAGGTGTGTGCACACAGTCTCAGGACAATACGCAGGAGCAATAGACCAGTCAGAGTGCAAGGCGAACACGCACAGGGACCTGATGTGAGCAGCCAAGTAAGGTGGAGGGAGAGAATGGAGGGCAATTTGGATATGTATCTGGGAACACCTGCACTAAATATGCAGTGTCTTCAAAAATACCCAGTAAATTAAAAACCGGCAGTGGGCTCATTATAAAAAACAATTATTTTTTAGATTCCTGTCATTTTAATTTAAGTTTTATTTGGGTGGATCAGGACTCATCGGCAGGTTTCAAGGTGGCCAAGCAGTCAAGCTGCCTACAGGCCACATAGAAAGCCCAAGCAGAATCAGTGCTGTTGAGAAATAGCAGATGCTGCCAAGATCATTTGGATCTTACTATTAATTAAGACCTTGATGATTTTATTGTATTTTTTTCATTAACATTTAGTCCCCTTCCCCCACACCCTGCCATCACCCTACTGATGTCCATGTCTGAGTCCTTTTTCCTTTTACTCAATCCCTCACCTCCTAAGCTCTGCCCTCCCCACCCTTAGCTGTCATTGTGCTATCTTTGAGTCTATTTTCTCCTTAGTTCAGCCTGTTCATTAGATCCCACATATGAGAGAAATCATATGATATCTGTCTGCCTCTGGCTGGCTTATTTCACTTAGCATAATGTTCTCCAGCTCCACTCATAGTATCGCAAAGGGTAAAACTTTATTTTTTATGGCTGAGTAGTATTCCGTTGTGTAAATGTCTCATGGTTGTTTCATCCATTCATCTACTGTTGGACACATGGGTTGCTTCCATATCATGGAGATTGTAAATAATGCTGCAGTGAACATAGGGGTGCTTTTTTTCTTTTAAATTAGGGTTTTGGATTCCTTTGGGTATATTGCCAGAAGTGGAATAGCTGGTTTATTTTATTATTTGATGTATCTCCATACTGCCTTCCATAGTAGCTGCAGCAATCTGCATTCCCATCAACAGTGCAAAAGGGTTCCCCTTTCCCCATATCCTTGCCAGCACCTGTTGTTTGTTGATTTATTGATGATGGTCATTCTGACATGTGTGAGATGATATCTCATTGTGGCTTTAATTTGTATCACCCTGATGGCTAGTGATGTTGAGCATCTTTTCAGATGTCTATTAGCCATCTGTATGTCCTCCTTGGAGAAGTGTGTATTCATGTTCTTTGCCCATTTTTTAAGTTGGTTTGTTTGCTTTTTGCTGTTGAGGTTTTTTTATTGTTGTTCTATTATAGTTGTCCCAATTTACCCCCATTGCTCCCCCCTGGTCTGCCCACACCCCACTCCCTCAGTCAATACCCACCCTGTTGTCCATGCCCATGACTCATTTATAACTGCTCCTTGACTAGATCCTTGCCCTTCTTTCCCCTCTTATCCCCCTCTCCCCCAGTCCCTCTGGTCTCTGTCAGTCTGTTCTTTGTTTCCATGCCTCTGGTTCTATTTTGCTCATTTGTTTGTTTTGTTCATTAGGTTCCTCTTATAGGTGAGAGGATATGGTATTTGTCTTTCGCCATCTGGCATAGTGCTCTCCAGTTCCATCCATGCTGTCGTGAAAGGTAGGAGCTCCTTATTTCTTCTACATAGTATTCCATTGTGTAAATGTACCACGGTTTTTTAATCCACTCATTTATTGATGGGTGCTTAGGCTGTTTCCAGCAGTTGGCTTTTGTAATTACCACTACTGTAAACAAAAGGTGCGTAAATTCTTTTGAACTGGTGTTTCAGGATTCTTAGGGTATAATCCCAGCAGTGGGATCACTGGACTGAAAGGCAGATCCATGTTTTGTTTTTTGAGGAAATTCCATACTGTTTTCTGCCGTGGCTGCACCAGTCTGCATTCCCACCAACAGTGCACCAGTGTCCCCTTTTCTCATACCCTACCCAGCATTTGGTTTTTGATTTGTTTATGATGGCCATTATGACGTGTGTGGGGTGGTATCTCATTGTGGCTTTAATTTGCATCTCCCTGATAGCTAGTGATGCTGAGCATCCTTTCATATGCCTATGGGCCCTCTGTATGTCCTCCTTGGACATATAGCCTTGGTTTAAAAGTCTATATTGTCAGATACAAATATTGCTTTCCCAGCTTTTTTTTTCCTTTCAATTTGTATGAAATATCTTTTTTCATCCCTTTACTTTTAGTCTATGTGTATTTTTCAATCTGCTGTCAGTCTCTTGGAGGCTACAAATATATATGGGTCTTGTTTTCTTATTCGTTCAGCTACTCTGTGTCTTTTGTTTGGAGCATTTAAGTCCTGCCATTTCAATTACGACGTGTCTCAGCGTAGGCCTCTTTGGGTCCAACTTGTTTGGGACTCTCTGAGCTTCCGTGACTTCTGTGTCTTTTACCTCCACCTGATTAGGGAAATATCTGGACATTATTTCTTCAAATAGGTTCTCGATCCCTAGCGCCCTCTCTTCTTCTGGTATTCCTATCATATGAATGTTTTCGCACTTCATGTCCAAAATTTTTCTTAAGTTCTCCTCATTTCCTTTAAAATTCTTTTTCCCTTTTTGCTGCTCTGCTTGTGTGTTTTATCTTCCAAATCACTGATCTTGTCCTCTGCTTCATCTAACCTACTGCTTATTCCTTCCAGTGCATCATCTATTTCAGATATCGAGTTATTGATTTCTGACTGGCCCTTTCTTTATTGTTTCTATGTCTTTTTTAATGCTTTTGATTATCCTTATAATTATTACTCTAAACCGAACCATTTCATCCAGTTCTTCTGGAGAATTATCTTATTCTTTCACTTGGGGTCTGTTTCCATGTCTTCACATTTTGGCTTCTTTGTTTCTGTTTCCATGTATTCAGTAGATCTGCAAAGACTCGGGTACAGACCTTTATCAGATGCTGCTTGTGACCCACCCTGGGCAACCTGTCTGGGGCTACCAGCGACCCACAGACTGTGGCTCCCTCTGCTGGGCCTGTTTGTGTGCAGAAAGAACCAGGTGCAGCCCCAGCTGGTGTGGCTCAGTGGCTGGAGTGCTGGCCTGTGAAACTCAGGGTCACCAGTTCGATTCCCAGTCAGGGCACATGCCTGGGTTATGGGCCAGGTCCCCAGTAGGGGGCATGCAAGAGTCAACCACACATTTATGCTTCTTCCCTCTCCTTTCTCCCTCCCTTCTGATCTCTAAAATAAATAAATGAAATCTTTAAAAATACACTGAAAAAAGAAAAGAAAGGAAAAAGAACGAGGTTGCACAGGAAGGACAGCCTTACAGCACCAGTCACAGGGGAGTGTCAGTTAAATTCTCGGAGCTCCCAGAGATCCACCTTAGTTGTTAAACTTAGTCAGCGATATAGCCTCAGACTGTTGACACAACAGCCAGGTTTAAGCTCCACAGGGTGGGGCAGAGAAATCTTGCCGGTGGGGGTATTGCTTCCCCCTCAGGCTGATGCCACTTGGAGGGGAGGGCTCCGCTTGAGAAAGACGGCTTCTGCGGTGTGGGGAGTGACTCAGGACAGGGATCCTGGCGGCTCTTTCTTCAGGTCTCTCCCCAGAGCCATCAGCCTTAGACTCTCCTCATGTGTCTCTAGTCCCCTCTGCCCTCCTTCTGCCAGAGCTCAGGGTAAGTGGCTAGAAACACAGTTTGGTGCATTAGCCCTTTAAGAGGCTCTCTCTGTCTCCAGCCGTCTCTCCCTGGCAGACAGAAAGAAAACCTGCTGCTTTTTACAGCTGGGTGTCATCCATATTCCTTTCCCAGCTCTTGTGCCATCGGCTGGGGAGAACAACTTGTGGTTTAGAGTCCACACTTCCTGGGGGGACCTTCTGGTCACTGAAACATCCCTCTGGAACTTCGGCTGCTGCCCATGGGAGCCCAGCCCGCCCTCTGGTGCCTCCTGTGCACTCCCTACCGGTCACATTGTGGTGAAGTGGTTTCTTCTGTCTGTCCTTGGACATGGGACTTCTTGGTTCTTCAGGATGGTTTCTCTCCAATTTACTTGTAATTGCAGATTTGTCCTGGGAGGAGGTTACTGTAGCTTTCCACTCACTACTCTGCTGTCTTGGGTCTCCTTTTAATGACATTTTTTAAGGGTGCTATCCTTTTTTTTTTTTTTTCCTACTTGAACTCTTTCTTCCTGGATTACAAGTTTCCAGAATTAATCCTCATTGACTCACTGTAAGGTAAGAAAAGACACTTGGTTTTGTGCTATTTTGTGCGAAACTGCGTATTCCCTTTCTACTTCTGTTATAATGGGTTAGTACGAACTAAGTGCCTGGACACACTCACACACATCATCGATGTTGTTGTCGTCGCCGTGTTACGGACCTGAAGGTCAGGGGTCTGCAGGATTCTCCCGGCATGGGATGAGGTGTTGGTGGGTCTGGGTTTCTTCCGAAGACTCCTAGGGAAAATAGTTTCCTGCCTTTTCCAGTTTCAAGTGATGACCCACACTTCTTGGCTCGGCCTTCTTCCTCTACCTCCAGCCAGTAATGGTGGGCTGGGTCCGCCGTTCACTTCTCTCAGACCCACCCTTCTACCCTCTGCTTCCTCTTTTAAGGACTGGTGATCAGAATGGCCCACTTGGGTTATGCAGAATTATCTACCCCACTCCAGATTGGTTGACTAGAAACACTTGTAACCCAACTCCCTCCCTTGCTTCCACCTCCCCCTTGGTTTTGTCCATGTGCCCCTTATATTAGGTCCTGAAAACACTTCCCCGCATTTCCCCCTCCCTCCTCCCATCTGGCTATTGTTAGGCTGTTCTCAATTTCTAGTTATTTTTTAGTTAAATTATTTTATTGTTGTTCAATTAGAGTTGTCTGTATTTTCTACCAACCCCTCCCCCCAGCCCCGTGCAAACCTCCCTCCCTCCCTGGCTTCCACCTTTCCCCTTGGTTTTGTCCATGTGTCCTTTATAGTAGTTCCTGGAAACCCTTCTCCTGACTGTCCCCTCACCTCTGGCTAATGTTAGATTGTTCGTAATTTCAGTGACTCTGGTTATATTTTGTTTGATTTTTTCTTTGGTTGATTATGTTCCAGTTAAAGGTGAGATCATATGCTATTTGTCCCTCACCTCCTGACTTATTTCACTTGGCATAATGCTCTCCAGTTCCATCCATGCTGTCACGAAGGGTAGGAGCTCCTTCTTTCTCTCTGCTGCATAGAATTCCATTGTGTAAATGTACCACCATTATTTGATCCACTCATTTACTGATGGGCACCTAGGTTGCTTCCAGCACTTGGCTATTGTAAATTGTGCTGCTATGAACATTGGGGTGCATAGGTTCTTTTGGATTGGTGTTTCAGGGTTCTTAAGATATAATCCCAGTAGCTGGATTTCTGGGTTGAAAGGAAGTTTCATATTTAGTTTCCTGAGGAAATTCCATACTGTTTTCCACAGTAGCCACACCAGTCTGCATTCCCACCAACAGTGCACTAGGGTTCCTTTTTCTCCACATCTTCTCCAACTCTTGTTTGTTGATTTGTTTATGATGGCCATTTTGACCAGTATAAAGTGATGTCTCATTGTGGTTTTAATTTGCATGACTGTGATGGCTAGTGATGCTGAGCATCTTTTCATGTGTCTCTGGGCACTGTGTATGTACTTGGAGAAGTGTCTGTTCAAGACTTTTGCCCATTTTTTAATTGGGTTTTTAGTCTTCCTGGAGTGGAGTCATGTGAGTTCTTCATATAGTTTGGAGATCAACCTTTGTCCAAGGAATCATTAGCAAATATGTTTTCCCATAGAGTTGGTTCTCTTTTCATTTTAATGCTGTTTTCTTTAGCTGTGCAGAAGCTTTCAAATTGCATGAGGTCCCATTTGTTTATTCTTTCCTTTATGTCCTTTGCTTTAGGGGACTTAATAGTGAAGATGTTGCTGTATGAAGTGTCTGAGATTTCCTGCTGATGTTTTCCTCTAGGACTTTTATGGTGTCACAACTTATATTTATGTCTTTTATTCACCTTTAATTTATTTTTGTGTATGGTGTAAGTTGGTGATCGAGTTCCATTTTTTTGCATGTAGCTGTCCAGCTCTCCCAACATCATTTGTTGAAGAGGCTATTTTTACTTCATTTTATGCTGCTACCCCCTTTGTTGAATATTAATTGACTGTAAAGACTTGGGTTTATTTTGGGGCTCTCCATTCTGTTCCATTGGTCTATGTGTCTGTTCTTATGGCCATACCAGGCCGTTTTGATCACAGTAGCCTTGTAATACAGTTTGGTGTCAGGTATTGTGATACTTCCTGCTTTGTTCTTCTTTCTCAAAATTGCTGCAGTTATTCGCGGTAGTTTTTGATTCCATATAAATTTTTCAAATGTTTGTTCTATATCTGTGAAACGTGTCATTGGTACTTTAATAGGGATTGCACTGAATCTATCAACTGCTTTGGGTAGTATGGACATTTTGATGATGTTAATTCTTCCAATCCATGAGCATGGCACATGCTTCCCTTTGTTTGTGTCTTCCTTGATTTCTTCCTTCAGTGTTGTATAGTTTTCTGAGTATAGGTCTTTTACCTCCTTAGTTAGGTGCATTCCTAGGTACTTTATTTGTTGCTATATCAAATAAGATTTTTTTTCCTGATTTCTGCTTCTGATATTTCATAGTGGTGTACAAAAACGCCTTTGATTTCTGAATATTTACTTTGTAACCCAGTGTTTTGCCATGTTCATTTACTAGGTTGAGTAGGTTTTTGGTACAGTCTATAGGATTTTCTATATACACTATCATGTCATCTGCATACAATAACAGTTTTACTTCCCCTTTCCAATTTGGATGAATTTTATTTCTTTTTGTTCTCTGATTGCTGTGGCTAGGACGTCCAATACTATTTTGGATAGGAATGGTGAAAGTGGGCATCCTTGTCTTTTTCCTGTTCTTAGTGGGAAAGCTCTAACTGTCTGCCCATTGAGTATGCTGTTGGCTGCAGGTCTCTCGTATGTGGCCTTAATTAGGTTGAGGAATGCTCCCTCTATTCCCACTTTGCTGAGTGTTTTTATCGTAAAGGGGTGCTCCACTTTATCAAATTCTTTTTCCACATCTACTAATATAATCATGTCATTTTTGCCTTTCATTTTGTGTATGTGATATATTACATTTATTGGTTTGTGAATATTGTACCATCCTTGCATCCCTGGGATGAATCCCACTTGGTCGTGGTGTATGATCTTTTTAACATATTGCTGGATGCAGTTTGCTAATATTTTGTTGAGGATTTTAGCATCTGTGTTCATCAGAAACATTGTCCTGAAGTTTTCTTTATTTGTTATGTTTGTATCTGGTTTGGGGATTGGGATGATCCAGGCTTCACAAAAAGTGTTTGGGAGTCTTCCATTTTCTTGAATTTTTTGGAACAGTTTGTGAAGGATGGGAGTTGGCTCTTCCTTAAATGCTTTGTAGAATTCTGCTGTGAAACCATCTGGGCCAGGGCTTTTGTGTGTCAGGAGCTTTTTGATTACTGCTTCAATTTCATCAGCTGTTATCAGTCTGTTCAGGCTTTCTGCTTCTTCTTCATTCAGTTTTGGAAGACTATATTTTTCTACAAATTTGTCCATTTCACCAAGGTTTTCAAATTTCTGACATGTAGTTTTTCATAGTAATTTCTTGCAATCCTTTGTATTTCTGTGATATCATTTGTAATCTCTCTTCTTTCATTTCTGATTGTCTATTTGGGTCCTCACTTTTTTTCCTGATGAGTCTGCTTAAAGCCTTGTTGATTTTGTTTATCTTTTCAAAGAATGAGCTCCTGGACTCATTGATCCTTAGAATTGTGTTTTTAGTCTCTATGCCATTTAATTCTGCTCTGATCTTGGTTATTTCCTTCCTTCTATTTGCTCTGGGCTGTCTTTGTTGTTGTTCCTCAAGTTCTTGTAGGCATAGGGTTAGATTGTTTATTTGATATGTTTATATCTTTTTTTAGGTAGGCCTGTATCACTACGAACTTTCCTCTCAGGATTGCCTTCTCTGTGTCCCATAAGCTTTGGGTTGTTGTGAGTTCATTTTCATTTGTTTCCAGAAACTTTTTGATTTTTTCCTTAATCTCATTCTTGACCCATTCATTGTTTAATAGCATGGTGTTTAATCTCCATGAGTTTGAGTGTTTTGGGGTTTTTTACCTTGAGATTGATTTCTAGTTTAGTCCCTTATGGTCAGAGAAAATGCTTGATATGATTTCTATTTTCCTGAATTATTTTAGGCTTGCTTTGTATACTATCATGTAGTCTATCTTTGAAACTGTTATTTGTGCATTTAAAAAGAATATGTATTTTGCTTCTTTCAGATGAAAAGCTCTCTCTATGTATCAGTTAAATCCATTTCATCTAGGCATTGTTCAATGCCACATTATCTTTGTTGATATTTTGTTTGGAAGATCTGTCCATTTTTGACAGTGGGGTGTTAAAATCTTCTACTATAATTGTGCTGCTGTCAATATCTTTCTTGAAGTCCTCCAAGATTTTCTTTATGTATTTGGGTGTTTCTATGTTATGTGCATATATATTTACAAGGTTTATGTCTTCATGATTCATTCTATCTTTGATTATTAATAAGTGACCTTCTGGGTCTCTTTATGGTTCTTTTTTTGAAGTGTATTTTGTCTGATAGGAGTATTGCCAGCCCTGCTTTTTTTTTTTTTTTCCTGTCCATTTGTTTGGAATATTTGTTTCCATCCCTTTACTTCCAGTCTGTGTAGGTTTTTGGTTCTGAGGTGGGTCTCTTGTAGGCAGCATATGTGTGGGTCATGTTTTCTTATCCACTTAGCTATTCTATGTTTTTTGATTGGAGCATTTAATCCATTAGCATTTAAGGTTATTGATAGGTACTTATTCATTTCCATATTTTTGTACCTGTGTTCTTCCCTCTCTTAGTGTTTTATTTCCTGTTCTTAAAGCAGACCATTTAGTATATCTTGCAGGGCTGGTTTGCAGGAGGGATATTCTTTGCATCTTCTTTTGTCTGGGAAGCTCATTATTTGGCCTTCCATCTTAATTGAGAACCTTGCTGGCTAAGGTAGTCTGAGTAAAAGGCCTCTGTTTCTCATTACTTGAAATATTTCTTGTCATATCCTTCTGGCTTGGAGCGTTTCCAATGAGAAGTCAGCTGCCAGTCTTATTGGGGCTCCCTTGTATGGTGCTTCCTGTTTCTCCCTTGCTGCATTTAAGATTCTCTCTTTGTCTTGAAATTTTTCCATTTTAATTATGATGTGTCTTGAAGTGGGCCTCTTTGGGAGCCTCTTGATTGGGACTCTCTGTGTTTCCTGGATTTGTGTGACTTTTTCTCTCATCAAATTAGGAAAATTTTCCATCATTACTTTTTCATGCAGGGTTTCTAGTCCTTGCTCTTCTTCTTCTCCTTTTGTTATCCTTATCATACAGATATTATTATGTTACATGTTGTCCTGAATCTCCTTTAACCCGTCTTCATTCTTTCTGAACCTCTTTTCCTTTTCTTGCTCTTTCTGGGTGTTTTTTTCTACCTTGGCTTCTAGCTCACTGATCCAATCCTCTGCTTCATCAAGCCTGCTTTTGATTCCTTCTACTGTGTTTGGATATTGTATTCTTCATTTTCTCTTGGCCCTTGTTGACAGTTTCTATTTCCTTTTTCAAGTTGATACAGTTTGCGGTGAGTTCATTGTAGCTTTCCTGTAGTTCCTGGTAGCTCATTGTGAGCTCATGGAGCTTCCTGATAACCATTGCTTTAACTCAAAATCTGATAGTTGAGTTGCCTCTGTTTCATTTAGCATTCTTTCTGAGGCTTCCTCCTATCCTTTCATTTTGGGATTTTTTCTTTGTCTTCCCACTGTTTGTGGGACTCTTCTTCTTAGCCTCGGCTTCTTAATTTGATTTGCTCTGACTCCCTGGGTTTCTGGTGTGAACTTCTATGGTAGGATACCTGTTAGATTCAGTGACATAGTCCCCTTGATCTACTGAGCTCGCTGCTCTTGGGCTGTCATTTATGTGGGCTCTCTGAACTGGGCTCTCTGAATGTCTTCAGGTTTTGATTGTTGTTGGATCTTTTTTTGGTGGGTCCTTCCCTCTAGTTGGTTAACAGAGTCACTCCATCCACCACATCTCATATTCTGTTGTGCAGGTGTAGACAAGTTTTGTTGAAGCTGGTCCTTCTGTGTGTGCACACAGTTTTGAAGCTTCTTTCTTGCTGTTGTTCAGTTGTTTCTTCTGGGTAATTTCTCCACCACTTTGCTGTATTTCCAGATCAGTCCTGGGTGGAGGTTAGTGTGGCTTCCACTCCTTCTTTTACCATCTTTCTTTGTTATCTGTTGGTAATTCCTTCATTGGTGGGTTTACTCTTCAGCAGGTATCCTGGTGTTCACAGCTCCCATGTAGTCTTTTTTGTGATGAGTTGGAGGGAGAAAGCAAAATGGTTTAAGACAGCAAGAGTGTATTCTACGATATTTACAGTAGCAGCTGGTAGAGAAGAGATAGGAGATCCTTTGACTATGTATAGTGTTAACCATGATATTCCACCCAACTAGCCACTTTTTAGAAAGGATGGAAAGAAGATGAGACTTTTGTTAGGGAGGGAAGGATTGTGAGCTGGATCTAGAAAGCAGTGAAGTTGTGGGAGGTCAGATTCTGAGGTAAGGAGAGAGTAGAGGATAGAAAATAGGTGTAGTATGTGAGAGAATAGAGTTAATCACTACAGTAATAGAGCTCAGGAAATGGTGAAGTGGGCTAAGATCTGGGAGGGGTGCTGTTTAGTATTTACAATTGTATATGACAGCTATTATTTGCAATAGTAATGGGGCAATGATCATATGACAGAATCTATGTGATCCGAATAACAAGAATAGGAAGTATAGGACCTTGAGTAGTGTGCTAATGGAACACAAGTGAAGTGAAAGACGGAAAATTAAAAATATGCTGTGAAAGAGACAACAAGGGAAACCAGCCAGACAATGCAATTTAACAAACCAACTGAAGAAGAATAAACAGAAAGAAGAGAAATACAAAAATACTAATAAAATAAATGATGTAAGAATAATGAAAAATAATAATACAAACATACAATAACTTGCGAGTTCTCTGTAGCAGCAAAATGAAATTTGTCTCACTGTCTCAGTTGTTGGGATGACCCCTCTTTGGGTCTCACTCTGGTCCTTTCAAAGCTCCAGGTTTTATTGCCTCACTCCTGGGAGTGTAAAAAAAAAAAAAAAAAAAAAGGAAAGAAGGAAGAAGAAATAAAAAAGGAAAGAAGGAAAGAAAGTAAGAAGGAGTTAAAAAATAGCCCCCTGTTGGCTTCAAAGAGTCCAAGCAAACTCTGCTGGTCTTCCTGGCTGCAGCCAGCTGAGGGTGGGTTGCTTTTGCTTTTCTCTCTTCCTGATCTTTGCAGTTACCCAGCCTCAGCCCAGTTCCTCATTCGCTGCCAGGCCCCCGGTGCCCTTTTGCATCCGTGCTACATCTTCAGTCCACCAGTTGTGTTGTCCTTGAGGTGCACCGATCGGTGACAACTCACACGCCACCTTCTCACTCCTTGCTGCCCTAGCTGCTAGGGGCTCTCAGGGTCCCTTCAGGGTAGGTCAGCACCCCCACTGAGTTCAGTCTTTCTGGGGACTGCTGACTCCCTGATCCCTGCAGCTCTCTTCTGAGCGGAGTCTCCATCTTCCTTTTGGAGAGCCAGTTGGCCCTGCAGGGTGGGGACACTGCCCTGGTGAGTGCACAGCCTCCACCACCACAGTGGGGGCACAGCCACGGTGGCCAGGTGGGGGTAGGGGTGCAGGAGGTGGGGGCTGCTGCTGCAGCAGAATTCCCCAAACAGCCACTGAGTGCCTCTTTTCTCTCCCTTTTTTAAAAATTCTTCCTATTCAAGCCTGACACTCCAAACAAGTGCCTGGCCTCTCACACAGCCCAGCTCTCCAACCAACCGGGGACTGGGGACTGACTGGGTCAGGGTCCATCACTGCCTAACTTTTCCTCGCTGGCGTCCACAGTCTCAGTGGGTGCACACCACCCCTGTGAGTTCGCCACTTTGTCCTTATTCCCACCTGCGACTTCAAGCATCAAGGTCCCTCTTGGTGCTGCTCAAACCTTGTTTGACAGGGGAGGGAGCCACTGACCTGGCTCTCACCCAAGAATCCTGGGGCAGACATGGTGGGTGCTGGAGCTGGGGCTGCAGCCGCCCTTGTCCTGTGCTTGTCCCAGGGACCTCATTGTCCTGAAGCACTCTCCTCACCATCTGATTTGTCAATGTCCTCTGCAATTTTGGCCCCCAATCTTCCTATATGCTGGGATACCATTGGCTGTTTGCTCTGTTCCTCAGAAGATCAGTTATGTGTTTTACCCGTGCACGGGGGGGAGTGGACTGCTCTTCCACCTTTCTCGCCACCATCTTCTGTCCCCCTGTAGTTTCTTTATTTTTTTAATCCTCACCTGAGGACGTGTTTATTTATTTTAGAGAGAAGGGAAGAGAGTGAGAGAGAGAGGGAGAGAAACACTGATGTGATAGAGAAACATTAATCAATTGCCCATCTCATATGCCCTTGGCTGAGGACGGTTCTTGTACGCACCCTGACCAGTGACTGAACCCACAACTCAGGCAGGTTCTCTGACCAGGTATCAAACCCACAACCTTTTGGTTCATGGGAAAATGCCCCAACCAAGTCACACTGGTTAGGACTCTCATTGTATTTCAATTTGCATTTACCTAATCACTAGTGAAGTTGAGTATCTTTTCATTTATTTGTTGGCCATTCATATATCTTCTTGGGAGAAATTTCTCTCCAGGTTGTCTGCCCATTTTTTAATCGGATTGTTCGTTTGTTTGGTGTTGAGTTGTATGGGATTATATTAGAAAGCTTCTGTAATGGGAAAGAAACCACCAACAAAACAAAAAGGCGACTAGCCAAATGTGAAAAAAATATTTGCAAACAGCAGCTCTGACAAGGGATTCTTATCCAAAAATATATACAGAACTCATACCATTTAACAGCAAACAAACAAAAATCAAAGCTTTTTTTTTGTTTACATAGGTGCCCTAATGGAATGGTTAGCATTTTAATGTTATAGATGTTAGAACTAATAATGTCAATGAATTACATGGGCTACAGATATTACTAAATGATGTTTGTTTTCATTTAAACACTATCATACATTTCTAAAATAGGTTAATTCTATGTATAGTAAGTCATAATCAGTCATTTTTATTAAGTTAGTACTCAAATATGGTTTTTAAAACAGGAAAATAAAACCAAAGTTCAATTTTCATAGCAATGAGCTGCACTGGGGACAGCAACTTGCAATGATACCAAACACAAAATTGTGTTTTTTAGGAGGATTTTAGAAAGTAATGGAATTTTTTGGTTATGTGGACATAGCAACGCACTTTTGAAAGGGTTATGAGAAAATGAAGTTCCAAAAACACATTATTGCATAAAATAGTAATCTAATTTTTAAAAGATGATGTTAAATAAAGAGAACTTGTGATTTAAAAAATACAAAAAGACAGTAGATGGGTGTAGTATTTCAGCAGACACATTTGTAATTTTATTTAGCTGGCAGTACAGGCGGAATGTGTTAACAGTGTAGTGGTCAGATGCTATATACACCCTAACACGAATAAATAGTATTATACAGAAAATATTTTTAAGGATGGTTATAGCCTCCTGGGTTGTTCAGACTGCACCTGAAGATACCGTAAATTCTGGACACCATTGAAACCGGAACACCTCCTGAAGAGAGAACCTCTGAGTGAAAGCCAGACGCAGTGCCAGGTCGGAAACATAGGCGGAGTCTCCTGGAGATTAGCAGGACATGTGAAAACTGTCTTAGGATCCCTAACGTGTTTTAGGTTGGACAACAAGCCTGTCCCGTGTAGTCCGGAGTGGCGTTCCTCAGACAGAGGGGGAGGTTTTCGTTTATCTATAATAAAGCCAGTACCTTTGTAGTAAGCGGCGCTCTCGCATACAGCATCCCATCCTTGCCTTCTTCACGTTCCACTTCTCAGACTTTCATGAAGTCATATTCTCTGGGCCAGTGTATTGGGAGTAGGCTTCTGTACATTTTATCCTACACAAAGCCAATAATATATGGGGTAAAAGCCAAAACATACTTTGCACCTTGTTGGTACTCGGATGTGAAAGATAGCACTGAGCTCAGGACCTCAGGTAAAACTGTGCAAATGTGGCAGCAACAAATCACTCTCTCAAGTCATCTCTCTACAGGTTTTCCTTCTTTCTTTGAAATGAGAGTACCTGAGATGGCCAATTTGAATTACTCATAAAACCCATGAGATTATCACAGGTGGGAAGGACCCTGAAAATGAGGACAGCGTTGTTTGATGGGTGAAAGAGAGGCTGAAATCTATTCTGTTTGAAAAGCCCCAAGTATAAACGATGAGCTTGTAGAGGATCAATGTTCCCACCAACAAAAACAAAGAAGGCCAGATCACATCCAATAACAAACAAACCAACCAAACAGACATAAAATCTGCCTGAAGGCATTGGAAGGGAGCAAAGCACCCAGACCTAAGGGTCGAAGACCCAGACAGAAGCGAAACACATTACGGAAGGCCCCAGATTGTCCGACACTTTTCCATCCAGGCATTTCAACTGGGCAGAAAACCGCAGTTCTCTACAGTCTCAAAAGGCTGGGTAGGTAAAGTTGGAGTTCGGGGTGACCAAGGCAGCCATCACAGGTAATCTGTGTAGAAGTGAGTCTGATGCTTTGGGCTACTTGCTCCCTCGAGGTATTCTGCCAATTCCTAAACTGTGCACAGGATGCTGAAAACTTAAGCAGAAATTGATGTACGAGAGGCTCAAAATTAATCAGGGAATTCAGTAGTCCCACATGGATCAGGAAACAAAAATTGAAGTTCACAGCCTTCCAAAGAAAATGGGCTCTGGGAATCAAACCTAGCCATTGAGCCAGGACTGCCTGACACACCCTAGGATAGTGAGGCTTAAAAAATGCCCCAAAACTCATCTTTAATCATCTTGATCTGTGAGTGGACTGAAGTGATTTCTCACTAATTCAACTGCTCCCCAGAAGAAACGTAGTGCCCCCTCCACCCCCCAAGGAAAATTGGGATCATTGAAAGGTTGAATAGTATTTTAATGCACAGTGTCTTGAATTTAATTTTAAAACTCACAAGATTTGCCAGGAGATAAGATCAAGCAGCTGAAAATTAATGTGGGAAAAAAATAGAAATAAACCTACAGGTTGTTCAGATACAGAGGATATTGGACCCTGTGCTAATCTGGTATTATATACACATGACTACAGTGATAAATGTACACAGTGCAAATGATCAGTGTATTTTAAAAATATGAGATAGAAAGGTGGAAATTATACCTAAAAATGGCATCCACAAAGAAAAATGAGGTGGACATATGAGAACTAAAAATGTAAGTGAAATTAAGAAATCAGTAGAATGCTTTGCAGCATTATAATTAGTATAATTGGTAGAAAATTTCCACACTGAGTCAGGAAGAGGAAAAAAGAGTAGAAACACAGAAATGAAAGCCAGAGCCAAACAAGACATGATATGTCTACCATAAGCCTAATTAGAATTCAGAAAATAGAAGTATTTGAAAAAGGTATTGATCAAGACCTTTCCAAACTAATGAAAACATTGAGCCATGTGTTAAGGAAGTCCTACAATCCACCTAGAAGGATAAAAGAAATTTATGTCACACCAGAGCATGTTATAAAAAACTTTTAATAAATAAAAAATGAAGGTGGGGGAAAAGGGAAGGATAATATCAGCAAGAAGGATGTATCCCCGTAAGACAGGCAACACTGACTGTTAAACCAAAATGAGTTGTAGCCATGAAAATAAACCGGCATCTTCAAAGAGCTGAAATGAAACAAAAACAAAGCAAAAAACCTGAAAACAGATCCATCAAACATATCCTTCATCTTTCACAAAGAAGGCTAAATGAAGATATCTTCAAGCAGATAAAAAGTGAGCTAATTCACCATCTGCTACATGACATGCATGCCAAAGAATGAGAAAAGTGATACTGAGAGAGTCCAGCGGAGCTGACTGGAGCCATGGTGGCAGACCTTCAAAACCGTCTGCTTTTGCACAATGGCTGAGTTGAGTCCTTGGGACAGATAACACGTGATCCGCATGCTAAAACAGTCGACATCTGGCCTTTGAGAAAAAAATGTGCCTATCACGTACTTGAGAGTTTAAAAAACAGGTTTACGTGTATTTGTCATAGATGACTTATTACAGATGCATCCTGCTAGGCAACAAGTAAAGTGTAATGTCAGTAATTGTGCCAGGTCTTACAGAGAAGCTCGGAGCAAACATAACTTTCACCCATTCTTCTCACTGCACTCAAAATCATTTCCGAGAAAAGTGCAGATCTAAATGTAAAAGGTCACATTGATGTCTTTTTGGATTTAACAACAGACAATCTTTATGACCTTTGAGTAAGCAAAGAGTTATTGAACATGAAACAAAAGCACTAACTGTTGAGGAAAAATGATTAAATTGGACTTCATTTAAATGTAGATTGTTTCTATTTATCAGTGGATGACATTGATAGAAGGAAATGAAAAAGGAGCCTACAGATTAATAGAAGATTCTATCAATAATCAATATCTAATTTATCTGTACACATAGATATGTGCAAAAGACATACATGAATATATAAAAATCTACTACTAATCAGTGAAGAAAAAACAAATTCACAAAAAAGTGCCACAGACTATAAGAGCTATTTCACATCAAAAGTGACATAAAATTTTCAATAAACATGGAAAAGGTGCTCAGATCAATAGCCCTGAATCAGTAGCTATTTACAGTGTCAACTAATTCTGAGCTATATGGAAGATTATGCATTGTCCTGGGCTGTCCCCTCCTGTTGCTCTGACCTTTATTCACCACCTGAAAGCTAAGGGGCAAGTGTTAATATATTTTTACATCACTCAGAGCCTGGCTTTTCTGAAGGAATGTGGGGATAGTTTCAACGGTATGAACATGGGGATTTTTGAAAGGTTAAACAAAACAACCCTCTCTTAACTTCTATGAAGTGTCAGCAAAACTTTTTTTTTTTTTCTGAAAGTCACCAGATGGTGAATATTTTGGGTTTTTCAGCGGCCACCGAACTCTGCTTTGGTAACGTCAAGGCAGCCACAGCAGCCAGGAAGGAACAATGGGCATGACCGTGTGCCAGTAAAACTTGATGTACAAAGTAGTTGTCTGCCTACATCCGCCCAGAGGTCCGTAGCTGGCTGGCCCCTTTTGCTAGGTTGTTCCTGAAATCCCATCATTCCTTTATTTTAAGATAGCGACTCTTTTCGTAAGGGAAACCTCTGTATGCTATCAGCCGTCATACACAATTTTGTAGAAATGATCTTTCAGTTCCAAAAAGGGCAAAAGGTAAAAACCGATAAGGAGAAATCTAGACAGAAATGAAGGCTGCGTTTGGCACTGGTCGTGGTAACAATGAACAGAACAGGTATATTGACTGGGAACAGAAGGAAAACCCAAGGGAAGTTAAATTCTCCAGTATCTAGATCCATTCATCTGCTCAGTCAGCATTTTTGAGCACTTATCCACCAAGTCAGCGGTGCTGTTTTGGGTCAGTGGTAGGTCAGTGAGTCAGATCCGCCAGACTGCAGGGCTCAGCAGGGTCCTCAGTCTAGTATGACATGCAGACATGGAGAAAGTGGCTAAAAGAAGCGTAAGTGCTGCAGAGGAGGAGACCACGCTGAGCCCACAGCCCAGAAGTGGTGTTCAGCCAGGATGCAGCTAGGATGCAGACAATAACTTAGCGTGACCAGGTGAGTCACAGGTTTACCAGTGGTGTGCTGTGTGATTTCTAACCTCAAACTTTCGCATCAGTACTAAATTACCATACCTTGCCACGCTTGGTGCAGAAGAATAAATACTTCCAACTATGACTACTGATCGGCACTGCGGATGCTTTTGGAACAGACACAAGCATTTGTGTGACCACTTTAACGGCCACTTTAGGCCGCCATTTTGCCTAATTTCGTATCATATTCTCATCTATTTTGCAATTTTTTTCTTCGAGACCAAGTCAAAGACATGAGAGAAAAATTGTAGCCACGGTGAAACTTAGTTGAGGAACGAACATCTACCAGAAAGGAAGAGTGTAAGAAAATGTAAGGAAGGAAGAGAGGGAGAAAAAGAGGTCACGGCCAGTGACTAAGAGCAGAAAAATAATCTTCACTTTATTTATGAAGAGCTTTAAACTTAAAATGCCACCCAAAAGGCATTTGGTGAATTGCTCCAAGTAAATGTCACACCTGCAAGAAAAAAGACTAATGGTGTCTCAGAACTTTAGTGCCCCAAACAGACGCTTGACTCTTACAACTTCTTCGTTGTGTGACGGGTGAAGCTCTTGTCTGAAAATGACAGTGACCGCGGTAAACGCTGTGCCCGTTTCTTTCGGTCGCGGCGTTGTGGGGAAACACCACAGCTTCACAAGCCGTCGGCAGGAGCATCATTGTGACCACGGCCCGCCCCCAACCCATTCCAACACGCCTGCATCCTTAGTGAACTACGGACACAAAAGGGCACGCACAGGGCACACTCTGAGTCATCTCGTCAACATCTACGTGGCTGGGACAGTCACAGGGGCATCGTGGTCTTGAGACCAGATTCAAATGTCCAGCCCCAAGCTTCCTGGAGAGGTTTCTCCTTCAGAGCCCGCAGATGGGCCCTGACATATCCAGGCAATTATTTCCCAAATGGAGTATCAGTGCATCACCCCTAGGGAGACCGTTGGTGAGCTGCCCAGTTAATCAGTGTAAGCTGTGATATCGTTATCAAAGAGCATGCACTGAGTGACCAGCTGTTCAGGATAGTACGCGGAGGTGACTATTTCCAATGAGGTGACGTCTGTCTCAGAGGTCCTACCACCCAAACCGCAGGGTGCAGGTTACCTCCTACCTACCTCTCTGGTATCCTTGCAATAGTTTCCTGCACAGAGATGCCTTTTTGCATCTTCCGAACCAATGTGAGTCCCCCACTTGAAACGTCTGAGAGCTTAAGGTCCTTCTCTCTGTATTACTTTTTACACTGGGATCATTGTGGTTATTGGAGGAGTGTCAGTTTCCCACAAAATTCTGCCAATGATGTGACTCTGGGGCACATGCCTAGCATTGACCACCTTGGTGCTTCAGAGAAGAGTCTACAAATATCACATGATGGGTGCTGAAAACTACTGAGTGAATGAATAAATCACTGGATGGGAGGTTGAATGAAATAATAACCAACAGATTTATAGAGGACAAAAGAGATTTATAGAGGACAGCAGTCTAAATGATTTGATTTTGGGACCGTGATCAAAGGGGCTCATTTCTCTTAACAGAAATATATGCACGATGAGATTGCTAAGGGAATTTAATTCAACATGTTAAAAAGCTACTTTGCAAAAAGCTGCTGGTAAAATGCAGTTTTCCATGAGCAAAGATACTGCATTTGGTAATGAATTCCAGAGCTGGTTTAGTGGAATCTGTCCATTTCTGGATCAGTAATAGGGAAGGTGTCACAGATCCATTTTCTCAGGGGAGTCCTTCAGGCCTGGTAAAGAAAGGCAGTGAGTGAGTAAAGCAGGCGGGAGGAGGGAGAGGTTTAGAGCCCAAGTAGCGAGTGGTTTAGAGCTAGGAGTAGCTCTGGGGTGTTGGATTCATGACCCTCGCTAGTGTGTTCTTACTGGATGTCTGATTCGGTGAATTTAACCCCATTGGGGCATCAGTCTGCTCACCTGTCAAATGGAACTATCATTGCGCGCAGGTCTCGTTAGGCATGGACAGCAATGGGGTGCCGAGTGCTTGGAGCAGTGGCAGTCACGTTGTAAACTGTCAAGTGCTACCCAAGTGTGTAATCGACTTCCCTGCCTTCTAAACGTCATATATTTCAGCCCCCAAGGCACGTTGTGGATCTCGCCAGAATTGTTAATGACAGAATTTGACCAGCTTAGAAAGAATATGAAGCTGTGGTCCAACATTTAAAGTTTGCAAAAGACTTCGTTGAAAGTTGGGCAGTGCATTTCAAAGATCGAGAAAATAATGATATTTGAGAATTGGAAATCTATTCAGGTACAATTCAGCCCAAATAAGCACCTGAGAATTCACATGAATAGCTTCTTCGTAGGCAATGACCAGACATGATCTGTGAGGTTGGTATAGTGCTGGACACAGGGTGTGTGTTTAATGAGTCACATTTCAAACATTTCTTGAAATAATTTGCATAACTTTGTTTTTTCTACTTTGTTTTGTTGTTGCGTGTGGTTTTTTTTTTTTTTCTTAAATAGTTGTTTGTATAACAGAGACAAAAACCTCCCTAACCCATTTTTTGGTAGTCTACTAAATCTTGGCTTCTGAGAGGAAATAAACTATGCATGTTTAGGATTGAGAGAGGAAAACGGAGACTAAATACCAGTTTATCACATCCCCCGCATCCTAAGAGAATCCTAAGCCCCTGAAACCCACACTTACTTTGCTGCAGAGCAGGCAGCCACATGCTTGCACTAATGGAAGAAATTTCCAAAGCCGTCAGTAGAGGGCACTGTTCTCTTCCACCGCGCAGTGTGCTCCGCCGGGGCACAGCAGCGCATGGTGGAGCTGGGGACCTAAATTAAAATGCCACTTCAGAGCAACGTCATGCATGGATCGACATGACGCTATTGCAGGGTGGCTTCCCCTCTTTTCCTCACGGAGTTAGGCATGAATTCGTTGTCACTTGTAAATAACCGAGGAGGAGAAGAAAGCCTCGTGCAGCACGACCGCGTCTGGGCTGATTAGGGCCAGGCAGCCTGGAGGTCTGAACATTTTTTTTTTATTTTACTTGTTGTTCTTGTATAGTTTCCTTTTACATTTCATGATGGACTGTGGGGCATGGGGGAGGGGGTTGTCTCTTGCTCCATCTGTATGGGTCTAGGAGGCAGGGGGACGTACAGCTTGTGGTTCAGGCCTTCCTTCCAAGGAGCATATATAATATGATACTCTTGGAGAAGGCTCTCTCCTCCCACGATGTCTCATTTTTAAGGGGATCTCTGCGGCAAACCTTAGAAAGTTTCACGAAAGTATGTGGATTCTTAAAGTCTCTAAGCAGGTGCCAGACTTTCTGTCTGTGTGATAACGTCTGGAATTCTGTCTACATAAAGTCATTTCTCTTGATCAGTTTTTTTACAATGAGCAGTAAATCGGTGTGTGTTTGTGTGTACGTGTGCGTGCCTGTGTGCCCTACACAAACGACAGGAATAATAAATATTAAGTATGGGGTGTTGCAGTCGCTCAAGGCTGGACATGTTCATAGGATTCAGCAGACAGAAGGACATAGGCAGAGATGTCGAGGTAGCTGACATGCCTTTATTCATGGGTGGTCAATCCACACATGCCACAAGCTGCATGTCCTTTGCGTGTCCCTGCGTGTCAGCGACTGTCACACTGCATGCCACTTGTCCATCATCCGGAAATCCCAACTCCTTTGTATACTACCGGCACACGTAGCCGGTCACAAGTGTGCATGGAGTGCCACAAGATTATAAAACATATCTTCATTCTGCACATGCCGGCCCACTCAAGGCTATGGGAACAGTTTATTGGACCCAGTCCCAAGGCTACGGGAACACAGCTTATCTCAGTTCCCCAGACATCTGGGTGAGGAAGCCAGATTGCCTCTGTTTATCCTACAGTTCACCCCTTCCAGGTTCCTCCCTATACAATCTATGTGGGAATGTCTTCCGCGAAGGTCCCTCGGTGAGGAGGGCAGAGCCCTACACCCGTAAACCACAACAGCGGCATAGACCATGGCAACAAGCAATAAATAAGGCCCCAGGTACAGTGAACCGTCCAGTTCCTGGGCAAGCAAGGCCACCCGTGTGAGCCACATACCCAGAGGGCCCCCGTGGCAACGGCAGCCCATGCATCACTCCGCACTTCCCAGCCACGCTTTGGAGTCCAGGTCTGACACAGACCTGTTGGAGTCCAGCCCATCTCGGCTTGTTCTTGAGGCTTTTGACACAGAGGGGGGCTGGCCCATCTAACCCCATGGTCCCAGGCTTATGCCACCCCTGAACCACCCCACATGGAGCAGCCGACCAACAGTCAGTGCCGGTCTGTCCCCGTGCAGCTGCCAATCCAGGTTGGGTTCCACAAGGAATATACACTGTCCCATCAGGGTCACCAAGTCCAATTTGGGACAAAGGCTGGAGAAATGCACCACGGGAGGCTGGCGGACACGCTCAGAGGGATTTCAGTGCAGACCCAACATGCAGGTTGGTTAGCCACTAGGCATGAGTATGTACCCAGTTTTCTACACCCTAAGGGGCGGGGCGGGGTGGGGGGGAGACAAAGCAGTTAGACGCACCAACAATGGCTGGCCCTGACCCTTAGGCAACATGCAGTCACAGTTCTGGTCCGTTGGAAAGAGGGTGGCTGGCAGAAGGGGCCCTCCTGGGCATGAATAGCCTGCCTTGCCCGCCTCAACTGGGGGGTCAGCATCGACCGGCAACAACCGTGGAGAATTCGTAATGGGCCATGAGGGTATCACAAAGAGGCCACGAAGACGCATTCTGTGGTCTTCTGGCCCTGGATATGTCACCTTTAAGATTGGGGACCATGTCCCAATCACCCAGGTTTGTAAGTTTCTCTCCATCTCTTATTCCCAATGGGCAGCAAGAGCCACCCAATGCATGCGAGGGGCCTTTATTTTCCAAGGCCACGTCCAAGTGGCTGTTTGCCCTTGCTTCAGACCCTCAGAAGCAAGCGAGAGAATACGTCCCTGTTTTCCCCATGCCTGGTTTCAGCAAAGCGCACACTTTGATCACTTTCGGTGATCAAGGGTCAGTCATGACGGCCTATGCGTAACTATGTACTTGATTGCCATGCAGAGATCCATCGTGCTAGCCCTTGGGACAGCACCCAGCTATCTGTGCAAAGAGCCAGGGGCAATGCTCCGTTGTCAGCCGTGAGGCACGCAGCGCGCTATTCTGCCCACTGGCTACTCTGCCCTCCTCTAGTATTAAGCCGGATTGTGTCTGTTTAACCGCCTCACCCTTGGTGGGGACAGAAACTGAACTGTCAGGGAGATGCTCCGTGCACCCCTGCGGGGAGCCTTAACAGACCCTCACACGGGGCTCAGGAATGGGGGACACCTGAGCAGTGTGCTCGCAGAGGGGCAGTCACGGCTTCCCCAGAGAGAGCCCCACAGCCTTCACTTGTCCTGGTCCCTGCCCATCGCATGCAGATGGGTTTCTTGGCCCTTCCCCCTGTGTAATGTGTCTAAAGGATGTTTTCTTCCTCTTCCTGGTAGGCTGGCACAGCCCTATGGCGCTTTAGACACATAGGCGGTGCCTTGGGGGGGCACACCCCCTGGTTTTTGACGGATAATTCGGGCCTGCGCTGCGTGCGCACCAGGAGCTCACCTCTGCGCAGCGCTGGCGCCTGGAGACCTGCGCGGGCTGCAGGCTCCGGCCCTTCCCAGGGCCGCGCTGCCTCTTCCGCAAGCGCGTGCAGGCCCTGGCAGAAGTGCATGCCATGCCTCCCGCATCTGCCCAGCTAGGGCCCCCCCCCCCCCCCGGGCGGGCCGTGCCTGGCTGCTGGCACCGCCTTGCATTATCGTGGGTGGCTCCAGGCCGTCGCTGCCCTTCCTCTTCTGGGACAGCGTTGGTGGGCATGGTGCTCGCCTGCGACTCTGGTGGCAGCGCCGCTGTCTCCGCTGCTCCGCAGGCTGGGAGCCTACCGCCACTGTGGCTCTCTGGCCTCCTCCTCTGGAGCAGGGACAGGAGCAGGGCATACAGAACACACCAGGCAGAGCCTCTGCTCAAGGGCGCAGCAAGGAATGGGACACCGTTCCCTAGATACTATCTACCCCTAAATCCCAGCGGCTTCCCAGCCTGCTGTCACCTGCGCCTATCAGTGCACCAGCATCTGATCATTCCGGTGGTGCCGGCCCACTGCAGCCAGAGCCGCTGGCCCAGGCTGCAGACCTGCGGCTCAGTCACGCTCGGCAAACTTCCTTCCAGTTCGCGTGGGGCAGGGGAGGAGAAGGGAGCCCAGGCTGCCCGGATCCAGACTCCCCGCAAGTACCATAGGCTGCTGTGACCTCATTCACTATATTGTAACCGGGCAGGCCCTCAGGGAACTCAGTTCTTCCCCCGCCACCTTTTCCCCTGGATCACTCGCCACCACTGGGGAGGGGGATGCTGTATCTCCACCACGCAGAGGCTTTCGGCCAGGGTGCGGATTCGAGGGCGTGCAAATACTACATGCCCATGACAAGCCACCCATCCAGGACCCCCTCTGGGGATCCCGGAGGTCCCTCCATATTCACACCGTACTGCAGAGAATCCTTCCAGCTACACCAATTGTGTTGTGACCCTTCCAACCAGACAGGCTCGCAGGAATTGGGCAGACAGAAGAACGTACGCTGAGCCGCTGGGATATTTGACCTGCCTCTATCCATGCACACCACGAACCACGTGTCCCTGTGTGTCAGTGCGTGCCACGCTGCATGTCACCTGTCCCTCAACAGGAAATCCCCACTCCCTTACATACCCCATGCACGCACAGCCGGCAGAGTGCCAAGAGATGAAATACCAGCGCTTCGTTCCACGCAGGTGGGCCCACTCAAGGCTACGGGAACACAGGTTACCTTAGTTCCCCAGACATCTGGGTGAGGAAGCCGGATTGCGTCTGCTTTCCACGCATATGCTTGGGAGGGTCAACTCTTACCTGTATTCATCCAGCACATCTTCCCTTCACAGCATATGTCTTCTGTCTGCGCATGCACATGGGATGAATGGTTTGGGCCACGCAAACTCTTTATGGTAACTGTTCACAGGGAGCAGCCTGCCCATTGGCAGGAGCTTGTATTTGCAAACGTTTTACTGAGTAGTGTCCCAAACTAAACCAATTTGGAAAAAGCAAGTTTACAACTGAACTCATTTTTCTACTAAATGGCTAATATCGGATTTTGCCTCATTTTTCAACTTGCAGTACAATCATTCAAAAATCGACTTGTCCTAAGAGAAGTGAAATCATGGCCCCTTCTTTTGTGAATGTTTTGAATAAATATGTTTTTACTATTTCTTCTCAACTATTATAAAGCTATCTATGATATGAACTAAATAACAGACAAAATTAGAAACAATGCTTTTCTTATTTCATAAAAAGTTTTCAAAATTCACAATTTTGTATGTAAAACTTAGTGTTCAACATGTATAAAACTTTTGTAAAATAACGCTTTTAAGTAGCCAGCATTTTTTAATTTTCCAGTTTAAGATAACCACAATTGTATTACATCTCATGATTCTGTAGGTTGGAAATTCAGGTGGGGCTTGACTGGGGGATTCTTCTGCTCCATGCAGCCTTGTTTGGGGTGACTCAGCCCTACTTATCCGGAAGCTGGCATGGCTGTCTGTCTGTCACCTTAGCAGAGATGACCAAACGCTCTGTTCAGCTGGGTACCTCTTTCTATGCGATCTGTCTGGCAGGGTAGTTGGACTTCTTATATTGCAACTCAGGATTAGCAAGCATTTTAAAATATGTACTTTTACCTACAGTCAGCAAGGAACCAGAAACCTTTGGTTAGGGCCTGTTTGGCTTTTTGTAGAAATTGATGAAATGTATAAGACAAAAAGTAACCGACTTAAGTATGGTCCCTTTTCTGTGGCCCAAGATCCTGAAAAGATCTTTTTTTCTACTAAAATTTTTTTAAATTTTATTTTAATTGTTGTTCTTGTACGGTTTTCTGTCTTTTAGTCACATCCTAGTCCATCGCCCCAGCCCTCCCCACCTCCCTCCCATTTCCACCCCCACCCCTAGTTTTTGTCCATGTGTCCTTCATATTTGTTCCTGTAAACCCTTCACCCCTTTCCCCTGGTCTTCCCTCCCCTCTGCCCTCTGGTGACCGTCAGCCTGGTCTCAACTTCAGTGTCTTTGGTTATATTTTTCTTGTTTGTTTGTTCTGTAGATTAGGTTCCTGTTAAAGGTGAGATCATACGGTATTTGTCTGAAAAGCTCTTTTTAGGTAATTGGATCATCCTTGCAACTAGAATCCTAACACAACTTTCCTTCATGCTACTTCTAGGATTAATATTTTAAAGAAAAGTATAACATGCTACCCTGTGCTTCGTACCACAGTTTTCCCCCAGGCTTTTCATTGGGGAGTGATAGACTAGCGTGGAGACCTCAGCATTTGTTAAAAGGCCTCCTGTGCCTCACTCCTGTGGCCAAAGAGGCTTGAGGGCAATTGACCCTACACCAGCTAGGTACCCAGTCTGTGTGGGGCTGGGGTTAGCAAGCTAGTCTGCAGCAACATCAAGCACCCATATTTGCTGCTATCTAGTATGCAGCTGGTTACTTGCCTGAACAGAACCCACATCCTCCGCCTCTCTCCCAAGCAGCAGGGAAGGAGGGTGGCCCCACAGACAATGGGGTGTGGGAGGTGGCCTCTGGAATTAACTTTCACATCTGCCAGTCTTCACCTCCCTACCATCACCAGCCTGCAAACTTGAACATCACCTGCCCCCAGATCCAGCTGCCAACCCCAGCCTTCATGCAGGGAACAGGGGAGCCCTTGTGAACTTCTCATTTCAGATACTGTATTTCCCTCACCAAATGCTCCTACAGATTCTTTCTTTCAGCCTTCTTTTCAGTAATTATTTTGTTAATGCTTCTTTCAGAGTTTTGAATACATTTTGAATAGCTATTTTAAATCATTGTCTGTTAATTCCATCATCTCTTCTTGTTACTGTCTTCCTTTCAATGCTTCCAAGTTCTTCTGGTTGGACTAACAATCAGATTAACATGAGACAGATTAATATTGCGATAAACAGTTAAAGATGCTTTGTTAACCTAAAAATAAAAGACCAAAATGAGAGGCAACAACATTTATTTAGAATAAAAAATAGTTATTTAAGAAGTACTCATTTAGGCAGGAGTCCATATAGTGTTCGGTTAAGGGTGGCGGTCAGGGGTTTACAACAAAGAGAGGAGAACAATGTCATCAATAAAGGAAGCAGGGAATTTTTGTTGGTGCTACCAGGCTGCATAATTTGTGAGCTCTCTATAGTGAAGCCGATCCTAAAAATGACTGTAATTTTAAGTTTGGTAATCAGGAGGTCTGCTATTACGGAATTTTAGTTTGAACAACACTCATGTGAGTACCAAAGAATATGCCCACAAGACTTCTATAATTATGTTTTATTTGGATACTGCCAAAAGCAATTTAAAAGTGTCTCATATACTAAGAAAAAAATGCTAATGATGATGATGGTTGTTGGATGCTCCCTTGATAATTTTGAAGCTTTTAAACATATTTCTTTTTTTTTTAATTTTTAAACATTTTATTTATTTATCTTCAGAGGGGAAGGGAAGGAGAAAGGGAGGGAGGGAGAGAAGCATCAATGTATGGTTGCCCCCTGTGAGTCCCCTGCCGGGAACTGGCCCACAACCCAGGCATGTGCCCTGACTGGGAATCAAACCGTGATCTCTTGGTTTGCAGGCCAGCACTCAATCCACTGAGCTATGCCAGCCAGTGCTTAAACATATTTCTTAATGTTAGAAATGGTTTGTGGTATTTCTAATGCTCAAGTCATGTGGTCTCCAGGAGTAACATCTATATAATCATTTTGACCCCTATGAGTGCCACTTAAATATTATGTTGTCTTTCTTTTGTAGGTTAAAGAACACACATACATGCAGAGTTTAAAGACCCAAGCTAACTAGTGAGCAGGAATCTGTGATTGAAACTGTAAGCACCCATGTATTAGGTGGTTATTCCACAGGATGCTAGGGGCAATTTAAGATACATCAGAATCACATTCGATATAAAAAAAAAAAGGTCCAGGAACAAGAAAATAGCTATCTCTAGTAATTACACTAATTTCCCTTAGATATTTTCCCTTTCAGACAAGTCTGTGTCATTGCAAACGTCCACCTAGACACAGTCTAGTCTGATTTGTTTCTTTTATTTTATTCAGTCAGTATGTAGCTCAGTTTGAGAATATACAGGACAAGAAAATATCTAGACAGTTAATTTTGATAAAATCATACAAACAACGTGATAGATAGCCACTGTTCTATGTATTCAAAACAAATAACTGTGCTTTCTGCAGCAGTCAGGGCCTAATTATCGCCGCATATAATTTATGTTCCCAGGCAGAGCACGGTATTGAAGGGACCAGTGCTTTTGTTTGGATTGCTCTAAAGATAATGACAGTTATATTACCTATATCTCAAAACTGCAATTTCTAAACTATAATTTCCTAATAAAAATCCTATTTTGAAAATGGTTTCTTTTCATTAAAAAATAAAACACATGCACTGTATTTATGGTTTGTGTCTATCTCTCCCTTTTTGATAGATTTACAGGCACTTAGTTGAGAATCTGGATTAAATAGTCATGATAAATATTAAAGGGAAAAGTCCTTCTTGAAAATAGTGATAATTGAAAACAAAAGCAGAGCGAAATTCATCTATCATTTCAAAGGGAGAGGCAGGAAAATGATAGGGTTGAATCCAGTCTCCAAATCCTGGCAAAATGATGTTTAAATAAAGAACCAGTGTGTAAAAGTGATCTCTTCAGTCAACAAGGCCCACAGAACTTTCCTGGATCAATACCACTTTCAAGCCTGCAGCCTATATTTTGAGCAAAGAGAACTTAACTTTCCTTCAGTTTACTGCGATGCCGGGTGGTTTTACAATGTCCTGATCTGTGCTGAACTTCACTGGATTCAATCAACATAGTGGTCACCGCAGCAAGATGTGTAAAAGAAAAAAAAAAAACTGCTGAAAACTTAAGATGAAGATCGTTTCAGGCCATCAGAGTAGAACAGTAATTAGCCATATTTTTTGTCCATCACGTGGGTCTAAATAGTGCATTAAAGGTCTCACTGCTGAGTTCCAGCCAAGATGGAGGTGTAGGTAGAAACCCTTCGCTTCCTTGCACAACCAAAAGGAGGATAACAACCAATCTAAAATTAATAAACACTCAGAAGTGCCAGAAAAATCAAACTGCATGGAACTCTGACAACCAAGGAATTACAGAAACAGTCAACCAGACCGACCAGACCAGTTAGACCACAGACCGCAGACTGCCCCTCTGCAAGGGGGCGGGCCATGCAGTGGGGCTGACTGGACAGGAAACTGAGACTCAGAGCTGACTGTCTACTATGGCAGTTGCCCCAGTGGGAAAAACTATCAGACTCACAAGAGAGTTCAGTGGAGATAGAGCCCAGCAGGGGAGCTGCATTGTTCCCTCTCCGGCCCCTCCCTCACTGGCAGCGCCACAGTGCAGCAAAGAGGGTTGCCCTGCTCTGGTGAATACCCTCAAGGGAGGGGCAACCCAAGCCAGACACGACCACTTGGAAGGCCCTCATGGAAGGACTCAGGGGGCTGCAGCAAAGAGGGGGTGAGGGACCCTCGCCCCCCCAACTATTCTGATATAGCCCAAGTCCCCATTTCTGCCTGGGATGTGTCTTCCTGATCTCTTGCATCCTGGCTCTAACTCGCTTAAGCTTGAAACTCTGACAGTGGGCGGTGCAGCCCTGCGCTGGCTGGAGCGGTTCCCTGGGTGATGGACCATGAGAAAGAATTTGAGTTCGTAAAGTCCTGTGAAACCTGCTTTGCTAAGAGTGATCTCATTTAAACGACAAGGGTCCGAGGAGGAAATGAGATTGTCTCCCAAAGTTTTTGCAACCCCCTTTCCTGACAGACACTGACTCAGATTAAGCCCTCAGAGTTCTTTGAAATGTTATCCATTGTTTGATCCTTGCCACCTGACATACCTGTATTCCTGTGTATTTGAACCCAATAAAAGCCCAACGAGGAAGGGGCTCTGGGTCCTTCTCCTTTGAGAGATTGGCCACCTCTCCTCCCCAAGCAGATCATGTCTTGGTAGTTTTATTTTCATCCGTGGTGAATGGGGGGCTTTGCAGGCAGACCCCCCCCCCACCCTGCCAGTTGTTGTTTTGGAAAGAATTATTTGAAGTCATGAAAGGCAATGACCTCCATCCAAGATTACTCTATCTGGCAAAGCTGTCATTTAGGGTGGAAGGGCAGATAAAGTGCTTCCCAAATAAAGTCAAATTAGAGAAGTGCATCATCACCAGGCCCTTATTATATGAAATGTTAAAGGGACTTATCTGAGAAATTGAAGAAGATCAAAAACTATGAACACTTAAATGATAACAAACTCACAACTATCAATAGCTGAACCTAAAAGAAAAAGAAAGAAAAACAACAAAAACAAAAACTAAGCAAACAGCTAGAACAGGAACAGAATGAGAAAAACAGACATCACATGGAGGGATTTCAGTGGGGAGGGGGAGGGAAGGAACAGTGAGGAAAAGGCACAGGGAAGAAGAAGCATAATTGGTAGGCATAAAATAGACAGGAGAAGCAAAAAATGGTATAGGAAACAGAGAACTCAAAGACCTTATATGTACAAGACATGAACTAAGGGGGGGATGCTGGAGGGTTGGGGTGCAGAGCAGAGGAAAAATTGGGAAAACTGTTAATGGCATAATCAGTAAAATATACTTTTTGAAAAAGGTCTCATTGTTTCAAAGCACTGAAATTTGGGTTGCACTGGGGAAAGAACCCAGGTTTCTGCTTATGACTCTTTTACATGTGTTCCTAGGTTTTCTAGTAATTGATTTTAACAGAGGAGCTGTTATTAAGGAAGTGAATACAAAACCAAAGCCATGTTAAATTTAGATATAAAATCATGTAAGAGTCATGAAAACTCCTGTCCACGCTGATCTCCAGGGAGGGCATTTAACATGTCACTGCTCTTGATTCTCCCTGAGTGACATCGATTACTCTCAAAAAGGCACCTGCGATGCGCTACTTTGAGGAAGGGATTCTCTCTCTCCCTTTGGTAGAGAACATTGCTCTGCGTTCATCTTCAGCAACAAAGGTGTCTGGATATTGAGGTGTCCTGTTTTCAACGGTATTTGCCAATTCTAAAGTCTGTCATGCTAGAGCTGAAATCCGTTACAACTAATCCCAAGGACACAGAATACACTTATTCTGGGGATAGATTAAGAATATAAAATAATCCCTTTTAAATAAGCAACCTGATTTATCTAGCAATTATTAGCTCCGAAAAGAAGCGAAAATTATCACATGGGCATCAAATGAGTACAAACATGCCAGCTGGTGAAGCGTTCGATATGTTCCTTTACCCTTCATTTTTTAGTGAATAAAGAAATCACAATTTTTTTTTCAGAAGAGAGATAAGTTGCTCCTATTAATAAAAACTTGTATCTAGAAATTCTGATATAAAGTCTAATATGCAAACTGTGGTTACATTTAAATACCATTTTCTACAAAGATTTTATGGACAATAAACATGAAGTTTCCACTCCTTTTAATAAAGTCAGTATATTTCCGTTAATGAACTCTCAAAACTCACGTAGGTATTCTCCCTTGAGATACTTTAATTTGGGTCATTTGTTAACATCTGGAGTTGCTTTGGCTTCGGGGCTGAGGGGTGTATCCCAGCGTGAAGACTGTTGAATATAGCGACTGAGCGTTGTTGCGAAGCTGCAAACCGTCCACTTTACCCTTTGAACACCTTAACTTTCCACGAGGGCACCCCTTTCGTTCTCCGCTTAGAGGTGTAGCCCGGGCCTGGCCATCAACCTTGACAGCTGTGCATGTGTGACTAAACATCAGGCCGATTCAAACTGTTCAGAGATGCAATCCCTGCACTCTCTCTCCTTTGAAGTTACGGAGGAGACTCGTTGGTATAATAAGATAAGCTTCAGGAAATAACACAAGATAACGGAAAAGACAGTAGCAGGGAGAGGGGTGGGTCTGCTTCGGGTTGCGATTTTAGCATCGCCTTTTCTGAGGAGGTGACACGTAGCAAAACTCTGCATACAAAAACTGGAGAAGAAAGCTTCTAAGCAAGGGGAAGAAAAGAAGTGGAATATTTAAAAATGAACTACTATGAGAAAGAAAGTGGCCTTGATAAATTATCCTTTACATGCTGATCGGCAAATCATCTCTGAATTTAATCAATTTTAAAATCTGACTTTGGTGATAATAAATGCAAAGCAAATGGGGATCTCGCAGATTACTTTGCCTGCTCCTTCCTTGGAGTGTTAGGATTCCCCACGACTGTGTTGACTGAGAATTTATCATCTTTGTCCTCAAGCCAGTGCAGTTCCATTTGGGAGTTGCATATCACTGATGGCACTAAGAGAACAATTAATAAATTTTAAATTTTCCTGACCAATAATACAAAGTAATTCTAAGGAAACTTCTAAGTGTTCTTCCTGAAGGAAAATTGACCAGACTTCATGATTCCCACCTTCACGTAAGTATTGCCTTCAGCTATGAAAATCCTACTGTATCATTTTTATTCATTAAGATGTAAATCACAGATTTACAGTTTATTTTGTTGGGGGTGAGTATTTCATGTAGATATACCTCCCTTTTTCCCTGAAAATGGCGCAGTAAATCAGGCCTTGAATGATGACCTCACAACAACTTTTTCTCTTTCTTAACAGTAACAGAACAAAAGCCACTTAGGGGTGGGCATTAACAGAGATGGGGATGAGGAAGGGAATTCCCTGTCCACTCAAAGTATTTCAAGAATTGTATTTAAGGAAGTAAGTGAACTTCCGCTTGAAAAAGGATAAATAGTCTTTTTTTTTTACCAAGTATTTTGGGTAAAAATGACAATTCAAGGGCCTGATCATCATGAAGACTTTTTCAACAATAAGCAAAGCCTTTGACCTCAATGAATGCATACAATATGTAGGAAAATCAGTAAGTCATTGTGCCAAGTAGAAATGATGGTGGTCAACAAGTATACCACCAAGCATCTCAAAAGTTAAATTTTTCTTCGAGGTGAAATTTTGCTTTTCCTTAATACTTTCATTCTGTCTGTGGCTTCAGAATCCTTTGGAATTTTTCCCATTTAGCAATTATATCTTGATGACATTGGCATGTAGATAAATAGATAAAAGGAAGACTTTTGTGCATTCAAAGATATTAATTCCATCTGACTGCCTGCTGAATGTAATTCAACTAAGTGTCAATCTTCATGATGTGTCTCAAAACTCTAGGTTAAGATAATTGAATACTAAGATAATTTTACTGTACCAAAAGCTGCACAGTAATACAAAATTCTTCCCCAAATTTTTGGAATTACAATAATATCTATTAATATAATATTTTTTAAATTTTAATATTTTTAAAAAATATTTTTATTTTTTCACAAGTAAAATGTAAAAGTAATAGTTAGAAATTAATTAAATATTTCCACCCAAAATGTTTTTGTGTACCTTTGTAAGATTAGATTACATTTTAGTCTATTCCTTTTCAAACTTATGTTCTATAGAGTATACACATTTCCCTGTTATATTGACTATAGAAATAACACTAGATAACACATTCTCATTTAGTGTCTACTAAGTGATCGGCACCACTAGAAATATAGCGAACCACAAGACAGACAAAAACGGGAGTAAAATTGTAGGTGACCAGCATTGAATAAATGGAAAAAAAATAGTAAAATGGCAGACATTTAATTTTTAAAACTCACAGGTTCACTTTGTAAAATAGGAAGTTATCATTTATAGCTCAAATTTCATAATTAATAGCACATTTTGATTTTATTCCTAAATTTCTTGTTAATTTCATCACTTACTCAGTAAAAGAAAAAATTAGTAACTGTTCAAAGAAATTTCTTTCACTTTGAGGATTTTTCACATACACCAAAAATAACAATAACTTTCATTTAAGATGATCAGAAGACCTCAGAGATATCTTATTCTGTTGACAGTGAATGTATTTCCAGAAATGCAAAGACAGCTCAGCCTTGAGTTTATCATCTTGTCTATAGAGGTTTAATAAGCAATAGTTTTGTACTGGGCAAAGGATGATCACATTTTGTTGCTATTCAAATAGATTTGCTACATTTGCTGGAAAGGTTGAAATTCTACTCAGAAATGAAATTCAGAGAGTCCCTGTTGATTTTTTAAGATGTGTTTTTCGAAAATCCATTATATAGTAAACAAAAATTTAATACCACTTCACATATCATTTTCTTCAGGGGAGAGCTAGAACTCTGACTCCAAAAAATAAATACTTCAACTCGACTGGTTATTAGGTGCAACTCCTATTCCAAACTGATACAGCTGAGAGGGTTTCTGTTTTCCTTGGCTGCCGGACCAAAAGGTGTCCAACAAGGAATAAAATGGGAAACAAGCATTTAAATGGAAAATGCAGATGTGCGAACCATTTGGAAAAATAACTTGCACTGAGTTAAGTGAAATTTATGAAGGTATTTTGAACTGTCTTGGAATCATTTTAAATGTTTATCTAATTTTGGAAGCAACTTGTATTTATCTTTTACCACAAACTTGTTTATTGCCCTTAGTGGTCACCTTTTGTGTCCCAGGAGTAAAATTAGTGCCCATGAAAGTTCCAGGAAGTCATTGTTAGAGATGGAAGTCTACTCAAATAATAACATAAAAGAATCTTATAAGGTTATATACATACATACAGATAATTCCTCAAAATAGAAAGAGTCACCAAAGAATTCAGACTCATGGGGCCCTTATCCACTGGAAGGGCAGGACAATTTCTTTATCAGGCACGTCAGCACTCTGAAGTCTTTCTGATCACTTTAGTCCTCTTTCGTTTTGAATTTCCAGCTTGATTCCCTATTTGGCCCTTGGGCGAAACTGAACAACTACCATCCAAAAGTCAGTTAAACTATGTGGGTGGATCAATAAAAAATCCATGTAGGGACAAGCAGCAGGTTTGCATGTGTTCTCTGGTGACTGTATTCCGTGGGGAATACTGGGTCAACAGGCATACATCGGCACTGCAACAGTAGTGATATTACGTTCATGAAATTAGGAGGGAAAAATTAGGGTTTTTTTGTTTGTTTGTTTCAGACACTACTTAAAACACCAGACAGTAAGTAAATAAAAGTGTTATAATCAGTTTTGGTTCTGATGCTTGTAATTTTTCTAGTGTTTCTGGAATTATGCATCACTACAATTGAGTTTTCTTTGTCTAGAACATAGATATTTCTGTTCATATAGGATTAATTAATAACCTGGAAAGACAAAACCAATCATGTCATCAATTCAAAAATGCTAACTTACCCTCAAGTGAAAAATATTTAGCATTATATCAATGAGCAAATGTCAGTGACAAGTGTCTGGCTGAAACACTTTATATCTGTCACTTATAACATGGTAGTGCTTCTTTTTGAACTCTCTTAGAAGTCAGTAATACATAACAAAGTATTTACAGTAAAAATAAGATGATGTCTGAGACTTTCTTTTCAGGGGGGGCAAGATATGAATAAATGAGATTGGCAAAATGTTTGTACCTGTTGAAGTTAAGGGATGGATAACAGGGCTTAGTTACATGACTTATTTTACTTTTACAGGTTAAATACTCCATAGTAAAAATATTTTTTAAAAATTAAAAAATTGATTTATATGCAGATTGAAAGTCATAAAAACAGAAAAAAGGATTATCTAATAGACAAGAGTACTGTTTGCAAACAAGTTTTAAATGGCATGCTTGTATGCTCTTTCTTTCTTCTTTCCTTCTTTCCTTTCTTTCTCTTCCTTCCTTCCTTCCTTCCTTCCTTCCTTCTTTCTTTTTTTGTTTTTAGAGACAATAGGAAGGAGAAAGACTGAAAGAAACACCAATGTGTGGTTACCTCTCACGTGCCCTCTACTGAGAACCTGGCCCACAACCCAAGCATGTGCCCTGACTGGGAATCAAACTAGAGACCCTTTGGTTTTCGGGCAGGCGTTCAGTCCACTGGGCCACATCAGCCAGGGATCTTTTTTTAAATTTATGTATCTTTTCTTCATTTTTTACTCTTTCTTTGTTATTGCTGCTTAATTACAGTTGTGCTCATTTTCCCCTCATCTCTCCCCTCCCCTACCCAACCCCATCTCCGACATTCAATCTCCTCACCCCCATTGTCTTTGTCCACGGGTGCTTTATACATGCACCTTGACCTGGCCCTTCTTTGACCCGTTATTGGCCCTCCTGCTCCCTCTGGTTACTGTCAGTTTGTTCTTATTTCCTTGTCTCTGGTTCTATATTACTTGCTTGTGTGTTTTGTTGTTTAGCTTCCACTTACAGGTGAGATCATATAGTATTTGTCTTTTACCACCTGGCTTATCTCACTTAGCATGAGGCTCTCCAGTTCCATCCATGCTGTCGAGAAGGGTAGGAGTTCCTTCTTTCTTTCTGCTGCATAGAATTCCATTGTGTAAATGCACCACAGTTGTTTTATCCACTCACTTACTGATGGGTACTTAAGCTGTTTCTGGCACCTGACTATTGTAAATTGAACTGCTGTGAATATTGGGGTACATAGGTTCTTTTCCACAGATATAGAACAAATATTTCAAAAATTTATATGGAACCATAAAAAACCTTGAATAGCCACAGAAATTCTGAGAAATAAGAACAAAGTAGGAGGGCTCACAATACCTGATATCAAACTACATTACAAGGCCATGGTAATCAGAACAGTTTGGCACTAGCATAAGAACAGAATAGAGAGCCCAAAAGTAAACCCATGCCCCTATGGTCAATAAATGTTCCACAAAAGGGGCAGGAGCATGAAATGGAGTAAAAATAGCCTCTTCAACAGATGGTGCTGTGACATCTGGACAGCTACATGCAAAAAACGAAACTCGACCACCAACTAACACCATACACAAAAATAAACTCAAGACAGATAAAAGACTTAAATAGAAGTCACAACACCATAAAAGTCCTGGAGGAGAACATCGGCAGGAAAATTTCAGGTATTTTATGCAGCAATATCTTCACCGATATGTCTCCTAAAACAAGGGACGTAAAGGAAAGAATAAACTAATGGGATTTCATCAAATTTAAAAGCTTCTGTATGGCTAAAGGAAACATCAGCAAAACGAAAAGGGAACCAACTGTATGGGAAAATATATTTGCCAATGATACCACAGACAAGGGTTTGATCTCCAATATATATAAAGAACTCTTATGACACTACTCCAGGAAGATAAATAATCCAATTAAAACATGGGCAAAGGACCTGAACAGACATTTCTACAAGGAGGACACACAGAAGGCCTAGAGACAGGTGCTTTCATCTTTAATCCAGGAAAATTGTCCTATATCTGTAATCTATAGTAATTAACAGTAGGAAGCTTAGAAAAAATTATGAGTTTAGTGTCCAGAGTGGGAAGCATCCCAGTTTCAAATGAAGGTTTTCAGTTACTGTAGGTTTAGCCACACTTTTGAAGGTCATGTGCTTTTTTAAAACATAGTATTTGTGGAATGAAATTTGAGCCTTCACATATTTTAAAACACTATGTTAACATTAATGCCACAATAGGAATTTTGAGAAAAAGATTATTCATAAAGCTCCTGACAGGGAAAATAAAATCTGTTACAGGACTCTTTGTTTCAAATGAGGATTAAGAGTAAAAGGGGTGGGTAGGGTTTTGTCTATCAGAATTTGACTCCCCTGGTA
The DNA here is from genome assembly GCA_004027475.1 of Anoura caudifer. Taxonomy (NCBI): domain Eukaryota; kingdom Metazoa; phylum Chordata; class Mammalia; order Chiroptera; family Phyllostomidae; genus Anoura; species Anoura caudifer. The sequence goes on along the minus strand of PVKU01005862.1, from coordinate 40,681 downwards.
TTTTTCATAGGAACGTAGGTACTCACTCCTCTTCTTTTTCTGGGATAAGCAAGCAATTTTCACTTTCCTTGGGAAAGTGGAAAAGGAGTTGAGGCTAAAAGGTGACCCTGTCTTTGAAGCTGCAGGGTCTCTTCACTTTGAGTAATGAATTGAGTGATTTGCTGAGTTCTATCTTATCTTCATCTGTGCTTCCTCATGTTTTAGGCAAAAGGAAGAACATTTCCTTGTTGCCTTATTTCTTGGTGGTAAGTTTTTGTTTCTTTTCTGTGGGGATTTGTCAAGTTCTTCACTGTTTATTTTAACTCTTAAGGAACCAGAAGATCAATGTTTAAATATGAAAGAATGTGAGAACTCTAAAAGTGGAGGTTTTCGGTAGTCCAACTATAGAAGCAATGACCATGATTAATATAATAATAGTAACCAACCCGATAAAAAACAAGCTATGTAGCAGGCACTTGATGAGTGCTCTATTAAAATGTTTAATTCTCCCAACATAATTATGAGGAAAATTTTCTTCATTTTATAGATGAGAAAACTGATGCAGTGAAAGGAAAGATAGCTTACTCACAGTCACTAGTAAATATGTTTCATACACAAAAAAGTGGTCATTTATATCCTCTCTCTATATATCTAGTTCTTAGAATATAGAAATATTTATTTAATATTTGTTAAATGAATAGGCTAGTTAACAAATTAACAAATTTTAAGCAAGTTTTAGAAATCAAGAAATAGCAGCTTTTTGGGTTTAAATAGGGAATGTTTTCTAAATTATTAATAATGAATTAAAAGAGGATTGATGAGATATAGAAAAAGTAACAGAATTAGGCCTCTGGTATCATAACTTGTCAGCAAAGTGGGAAGCGGAAAGTGATGGGGAAAGAAGAGCTTATTAAATACGGTAATGTTGGGAATCTGGGTGCATAAATATAGTAAGACTGTCCTACATTCCAGCCAAACAAGTATGCATCTCTAATTAATTAAAGACCTAAATGCAAACACTTGACTATATGACTGATAGAAGAAAACGTGGGAGATAAGTTACATGAAAAAAAAAAAGGTAGAATACCTTCATGATAAAGAAATATTTCATGATGAAAATTTCCAAAACACAAATAAATGAGGTCAAAATTTGATGGATTAAATTATGTCAACTTTAAAGATTTTGGGGTGGGGGCCGATACTGATCACTGACTATATACCCATCAAAAATTTCTCAGCCTCTCATGTAGCTAGCAGATTGGGGAGCTATGTCTGTTTTGGGCAGTGGGCACTATGCAAACGTAATGTGTATTAATTCTAGTCAAAAATGTTCAGGGAGGACTGAGGTTAAACTGTGCTCCAGGGTGTGCCTTCCTCGGTATGACCACAGGCCACATTGAAATAGCAGAACCGTCACGTGGAAATGTTTGCCACCCTAAATCCCTGCTCTGAAGGGACTTTTCTGGAGACTGACCAGACTGGTTCAACAAAGGATACCCACTATTAACCGAAGGCCAGAAGAAGATGACATTCTGTCTGGAGCAGAAGAATAAATAACTAGAATATAAAATGAACTACTACAAATCAGAAAAGAAAGATACAGAAAATCTAATGATAACTATGGGGCAAAGGGCAGGAACCTATAATTCAAAGCAGAGAATCACCAGAAAACTAACATGTGTTTGGTGTTCTAATTTACTAGGAAGCTTGTCATTGTGGATTTCAAAAGTGAGAATCCTGGAAATAGAAAATCTGGGAAATAGGAAGTGTTGTGTGAATGAGGAAGGTTTCCTATACTATTGATAACGTAAGTAGTTCCAAATGTGACAGAGCATGCTGCGGCGTAACACGGTAAAAGTAACGACACGTGTAATCTTGGACCCAGAAATTCCCATCCAGGAACAGATTTAGTCCATCAGGAGTAGACTAAATTATAGAATATTATATAGCATTTAGAAGCAAAAACTAAGATGTACGCATAGCCACAGAGATCACAAAAATAATATTGTGTGAAAAAAGAGATTAAACACACACATGTTAATAACATTTATTGAAATTTAAAATACACGAACAGTGTGCAAATTTATATTTTAAGCCAAGGGGCACGTATATTCAAAGGCAAATATCAGACACAATAAGTGGCGCCTGTGTGAGAGGAGGTGATGGGAGCATGGTCTGAGAATGAAAGAAAAAAATTTAAAACAGGGAATTCTCAGCACAGATTAATATAACAGTAGGGTATTAGCTGAAGTGTATGATCAACCTAACAGACAGCAAAGTGAGGCCAAACAGTAAACGCATACAAGAATAACACGTGAGGAAACAGGTGTGGTAAGAATAGTTACGAAGATCCCAACTGTGATCGTCATTAAAACTTCATAATTTTAGGCTCTGTCCATAACAGGAAAAATAACTTATTAAAATAAAATCACTTAAAAAGTTTAAGTTTTGCACCTCTCTATGGTTGTAGTCTCACCAGCAAGTTATAAGTCCTGACCTTGGTGTATTTAATTATTCCTGCTCTGGACTGTAACTTCTGCTCCTTATTTTCCAGTGCCCCCCGAAGTCTCGCAGGGTTTCCTATGATCATGGTGCTCAGCATAAAAATTTCCAGTATGTTTCTTTGGAAAATGGACACACTGCCTTCACCTACCTAACAGTATTTCTAGAAAAGGAGCAAAATATTTTTTTGAGCCCAATTGGGGAACAGGAAATCTCTTCAAGAGGCTGCACCTAATTCTGCGGCCTGCATGCATGGTTCCTTGTAAACCTTACGGGAGAAAGGATAAGAATCAGAGTTTTTTCCATCTGTGGCTTTACCGTGAAGTTTTATCCTTGGCAGCATAGGTACTGTGACCCCCTTTAAAAAAATCAGACAAAGATTCGGAATGCTGGAATGACCAAGAGGTAAGGTAATTGATGTAGGAAGTGTTCCCCACGGACAGGTCCCTGCCCTTCCTGCCAAGCAGTGTGTTAGCTCCAGTGTAGAACACATCTGTCCCCAGATCTGAGAACCCTTGGGTGCTTCCCTCACCCCTCCAGCAAATGAAGCTAATCTGTATGTTGAGCCCTTCCTTTCACTAGTCCTCGCAGAAGAAAATATCTCAAGCAATATTCTCTCGCCTTCTAGAATGGAAGAGAGCCCATAGTGGCCATCTTTCCTTTCTCAGGTGACCAGTCTCTAATTCCTGATTTTCCCTCTGCTCACAGGCCCATTCACCAGGCTCCCTTCCACATGGTATGGTCCGAGTTGCTGGTGAACTCAGTGTGTTCTCACTAAACGCAGGAATTTTAAGTGCACAAAATAGAATGTTGGCCTTCTCTTTCTAGGATCGAAGACAATCCTATAAAGAAGGTTGGGGCACCGGGGGGAAGATCGTGATGAGACAGGTGGGAGTGGGGTCCACTTCCCCTGCACGGGGGTGAAACTCCCAGCCTGTCTTCTGAGGAACAGAGCAAACAGCCAACAGCTCCCCAGCATATATGATTGAAGACTAAAAATTGTAGAAGATGCCAACAAATCAGATGCTAAGGAGAGTGCTTCAGGACAGTAAGGTCCCTGGGGCCAGCCAGCACAGGGACCAGGGCAGCTGCAGACCCAGGCCCACGGCCCACTGGGTCTGCCCCAGGATTCTTGGGTGAGAGCCAGGTCAGTGGCTCCCTCCCCTGCCAAATAAGGTCTGAGCAGCACCAGGAGGGACTTTGATGCTTGAAGTCTCAGGGGGAAATAAGGATGAGGTGGCAAATACACCAGGATGGTGTCACACACTGAGACTGTGGACACCGGCTGGGAAGAGCTGGGCAGTGATGAACCCTGACCTGGTCAGTCCCCAGTCTGGCTGAAATGTCGGGCTGTGTGAGAGGCCAGGCACTTGTTTGGAGTATCCGGGCTTGAATAGGAGAAATTTTTCAAAAAGAAAAAGAGAAAAAAGAGGCACTAACTGGCTGTTTGGGGAATCCCCCTATAGCAGCCTCCCCTGCCTCCTGCGACCCTACCCCCACCTGGCCATGGAGGCAGAGGCCATGCATTTGTAGTTGAAGCCCCAGGGATGGTGCCCACCTGAACCCGTGGCCAGCTGCTGCCAATCCCAACCCAGCAGCACAGGCCCAGTGCTCATGCCCAAAGCCCCGCTGCCCAAAGGCAACTCCCACCCGGCCCCTGTGCCCAGAGGGCAGCAGCAGAAGAGGCGTGCACCTACATCTGCAGCAGCAGCCGGGGAGGCGCCCCCACCCTTCAGGGCTAGCTGGCTCTCTAAAGAAGGCAGACACGCTCCTCAGAGAAGAGCTGCAGAAATCAGAGTCAGCGACCCCCAGAAGGACTTGACTCCATGGTCCTGTGCTTCCTATTCTTGTTATTCAGATCACATAGGTTCTGCCGTATGATTGTTACCCCACTGCTGTTGTAAATAATGGCTGTTCCATACAACTGTAAATACTACATGGCACTTCTGCAGGATCTTAGCTCACTTCACTGTTTCCTGAACTCTATTACTGTGGTGGTTAACTCTATTCTCTCACACACTACACCTATTTTCTATCCTTTACTCTCACCTTACCTCATAATCTGACTTCCCACAAGCTCCCTGCTTTCTAGACACAACTCACAATCCTTCCCCCCCAACAAGATTCTTATCTTCTTTCCACCTTTTCTAAAAAGTGGCTAGTGGTGTGAAATATCATGGTTAACACTATACATATCCAAATGATCTCCTGTCTCTTCTCTATGGGTTGGTACTTTAAATACTGTAGAATACACTCCCGCTGTCTTAAACCATTTTGACTCCCCCCTCCAACTGATCACAAAAGAAAAAAAAAAATAGGTGGGAGCTGTGAACACCAGGATACCTGCTGAAGAGTAAATCTACCAACAAAGGAACCACCAACAGATAACAAGAGAAGAAGGTAAAAGAGGGAGTGGGAGCCACACTAACCTCAATCCAGAACCTATCTGGAAATACAACTAAATGGTGGAGAAAATACCCAGAACAACTGAACAAGAGTGGGAAAGAAGCTTCTAAACTGTGTACACAAAGAAGAATCAGCTTCAACAAAACCTGCCCATACCTACACAACAGAATATGAGATGTGGTGGATGCAGTGACTCTTGGTTAACCAACTGGAGGGAAGGACACACCAAAGAAAGACCCGACAACAATCAAAACCCAAATATATCCAGTGAGCCAACATAAAGGACAGCCCAAGAGCAACAAGTTCAGGAGATCATAGAGACTGAACCACTGAATCTCACAGGAATCCTACCGTAGATGTTCACACCAGAAACCCAGGGAGTCAGAACACATCAATTTAGGAAGCAGAGGCTAACAAGAACATTGTCACAGACAATGGGGAGATGAAGAAACAATCCCCAAAGGAAAGGAAAGGAGGCAGCCTCAGAAAGAATGGTAAATGAAATAGAGGCAAATCAACTATCAGATATTGACTTCAAAACAATGGTTATAAGGAGGTTCAATGTGTTTAGTGTGAATTACCAAAAACTACAAGGAAACTACAACGAATTCATTGCAAACTATATCAACATGAAAAAGGAAATAGAAACTATCAACAAGGGCCAAGAGGAAATGAAGAATACAATTTCTGAACTGAAAAAAACAGTGGAAAGAATGAAAAGCAGAATTGATGAAGCAGAAGATTGGATCAGCGAGTTGGAGGACCAAGTAGATAAAAACATCCAGAAAGAGCAAGAAAAGGAAAAGAAGCTCAGAAAGAATGAAGAGGGGTTAAGAGAGATACAGGACAACATGTAACATAATAATACCCTTATAATAGGGAAACCAGAAGGAGAAGAGCAAAGGATATAAAACCTGTTTGAAAAAGTAATGATGGGAAACCTCCTTAATTCAATGAGAGAAAAAGTCACACAAATCCAGAAAGTACAGAGAGTTCCAATCAAGAGGAACCCAAAGAGGCCCACTTCAAGACACATGATAATTAAAATGGAAAAATTCCAAGACAAAGAGAGAATCATAAAGGCAGCAATGGAAAAACAGAAAGTGATACACAAGACAGCCCCAATAAGGTCAGCAGCTCACTTCTCAATGGAAACGCTCCAAGCCAGAAGGGAATGACAGAAATATTTCAAGAAATGAAAACCAGAGGCCTGCAACCAAAGCACTTTATCCAGCAAGGCTCTCAATTAAGATGGAAAGCCAAATAAGGAACTTTCTGGACAAAAGAAGTCTCAAGGAATATACCACTTCCAAACCAGTTCTGCAGGAGATGCTAAAGTGACTGCTTTAAGAACAGGAAGAACAGTGAGAGAGAGAGAGGAACACATGTACAAAAAAAAAAAATGGCAGTGAAGAAGTGTGTATCAATAACAACCTTAAATGTAAATGGATTAATGCACCAATCAAAAGACATAGAATAACTGACTGGATAAGAAAGCATGACCCACACATATGCTGCCTACAAGAGACCCACCTCAGGACAAAAGACCTGCACAGACTGAAAGTGAAGGGCTGGAAACAAATTTTCCAAGCAAATGGACAGGGGGAAAAAAAAAAAAAAGGCCGAGCTGGAAATACTCATATCATACAAAACAGACTTCCAAAAAAGAACCATAAAAAGAGACCCAGAAGATCACTTCATAATACTTAAGGGAAAAATTCATCATGAAGACATAAACCTTGTAACTATATGTGCACCCAACACAGGAGCAGCCAAATACATGATGAAATTGTGGTGACTTTAATAAAGATATTGACAGCAACACAATTATAATAGGAGATTTTAACACCCTACTGTTAAAAATGAACAGATCTTTCATTCCAAAGAGGCAAAATGTGCATTCTTTTGAAATGCACATGGAACATTTTCAAAAACAGACCACATGATAGGACAAAATAACAAGCCTCAACAAATTCAATAAAATTGAAATCATGTCAAGCATTTTCTCCAACCACAAGGGACTGAAGCTAGAAACTAACCTAAAAAAAAAAAAAAAAACACTCAAAATCATGGAGATTGAATAGCATGCTATTAAACAATGAATGGGTCAAGAATGAGATTAGGGAATAAATTAAAAAGTTACTGGAAACAAATGAAAATAAACTCACAACAATCCAAAACATATGGGACACAGCAAAGGCAGTCCTCAGAGGGAAGTTCACGGCAATACAGGCCTACCTGAAAAAGATTGAAACATTTCAAATAAACAACCTAACCCTACACCTAGAATAATTTGAGGAACAACAGCACAGACAGCCCAGAGCAAGTAGAAGAAAGGAAATAACAAAAATCAGAGCAGATTTAAATGACATAGAGACTAAAAGCACAATCCTAAGGATCAATAAATCAAGGAGCTGGTTCTTTGAAAAAATAAACAAAATCGACATGCCTTTAAATAGACTCATCAAGAAATAAACAAAGAGGATTCGAATAAACATAATCAAAAATGAAAGAGGAGAGATTATAACTGATACCACAGAAATACAAAGGATTGTAAGAAAATTACTAAACTACCATGTTTTTCAGACTATAAGATGCACTTTTTTACCACATTTTTTTTTTTGCTTCAAAAATTTTCCCCCTATTTTCTTCCTCTAAAACCTAGGTGCATCTGAGGTCCACACCACAAGATGCACCTAGGTTTTGGAGGAGGAAAATAGGAACAAAAATTTTGAAGCAAAAAAAATGTGGTAAAAATAGTGAGTTTTATAGTCCTAAAAATATGGTATATGCCAAGAAATGTGAAAACCTAGGTAAAATGGACAAATTTCTAGAAAAACATAATCTTCCAAATGGAATGAAGAAGAAGCAGAAAGCCCAAACAGACCAATAACAGCTGATGAAATTGAACCAGTAATCAAAAAGCTTCCAACCAACAAAAGCCCTGGACCAGATGGTTTTTCAGGAGAATTTTACAAAGCATTTAAGGAAGAGCTAACTCCTATCCTTGACAGATTTCTCCAAAATATTCAAGAAGATGGAAAACTCCCAAACTCTTTTTATGAAGCCAGCATCATCCTAATCTCAAAACTAGATAAAGACATAACAAAGAAAGAAAACTTCAGGCCAATATTGCTGATGAACATAGATGCTAAAATCCTCAACAAATATTAGCAAACTGCATCCAGCAATACATTGAAAAGATCATACACCATGATCAAGTGGGATTCATCGCAGGAATGCAAGGATGGTATAATATTCACAAATCAATAAAAGTAATACATCACCCCCATGTTCATAGCAGCACAATTTACCATAGCCAAGTGCTGGAAGCAAACTAAGTGTCCATCAGTAAATGAATGGATCAAAAAACTATGGTACATTTACACAATGGAATTCTATGCAGCAGAGAGAAAGAAGGAGCTCCTACCCTTCGTGACAGCATGGATGGAACTGGAGAGCGTTATGCCAAGTGAAATAAGTCAGGAGGTGAGGGACAAATACCATATGATCTCACCTTTAACTGGAACATAATCAACCAAAGAAAAAATCAAACAAAATATAACCAGAGTCACTGAAATTACGAACAATCTAACATTAGCCAGAGGGGAGGGGTGAAGGGACAATTGTGGAAAGGGTTTCCAGGAACTACTATAAAGGACACATGGACAAAACCAAGGGGGAGCGTGGAAGCAAGGGGTGGAGGTAAGTTTGGCTGGGTTGGGGGGGAAGCGCTGTAGGAAAATGCAGACAACTCTAATGGAACAACGTTAAAATAATTTAAAGAAATAAAATGAAATTAAAAGAAGAAATTTGGAAGGCGAGAATGTACGAGGCAGCCTTTGCCAATTTGGGTACCATTGTATTTTTTTTCAAGCAGTCATGACGTCTACTTTTAGTTAATTAACAAGAAACTTATCAGGAACATTTTCCTTTCCTAGAGTCACCTTCTAGATGGTAATGGAGTCATAGACTCACTCGCCTTGTCATCATCATGTTCAGTTTGCAATTGCACCTCACCTACAGCTGCTCTCTCCATTTGTGGTCTTGCCAACTTCCTTGGCCCTGTGTCAAGGGCCAAAGTATTCTACTTAACAGTAGAAGTGGGAAGACAATTATTTTCCCCCCTTCTTTCCGAGTCAGCAAATAATTGTTCCCATGGCCACACTATAATATCTACCTGCTGCTGTGACATCATGATGTCTGGAAAATTTTTTCTTCTGGAGTGTTTGGTAGATATTAATGGGTAACTTGACTATCCTGATTCGGTTTGAAAAACAGTCTTCATTCCTGCTTTCACTGGCAGTGTTCATTAATGCTCTCCCCTTACTTGATTTATCTGCCTGCGGCCCCCCGTAGGAGTCCTGGGTATCTGTTAGCGTAGCAATATACAAACGGTTTTTCCAATCCTGCCCGAGATGATGAACTCACAAAAAATAATTCGTTCTGCTCTAATATAAACAGATTGTTTATTCATTCTGTGTTTTATTCTCTCATGTGGCAACTCTACCAACCCCTTTCATAGTGTGCAACATTTCATCATCCTAAATGCCGACTCTCTATCCTGGGACCCATTTGTTGATTCACAGATGGAAGAATCCATAGGCCTGCATCACTGTTAGACCCACCGCACCTGCCCTGCTTTGTCATCCTGTTCCAGCCACACTTATTGAAATGATGAGTCTCTGACCCAACAGCTGGGATCGCTTATAACCTTCTCCCTCTCCAAAGATGTTGTAAGCCTAACTCGCTTTTTCCTCCTTGAAATCATTTGGATTTAGGGGAAGGGAATGTCAAAGCAGCCATTGTAGACCAGAGGTTTCAGTGATGAAGAGGAAGGTACTGACTTTCAAGCATTTGTTAGTTGCTTAGACATTAAAGACCCTTGAGTTGTATCACATCTAATCAAAGAAAAAGTAGGATGGAGAGTCACTTTCTCATTTTGTTCTGAATGGCAAACCAACTTTTATGCCATGTACATGTCAATTTTTGTTTTATTTTTGTCCCCCATTTTTGTTTTATTTTTATAAAATTTTTCTTTGACTCTTCTGTCATCTTCTGGGGACAGATTTTTTTGTTTATTTGTTTTTCTTCTGTTTTGTATTAAGCATCACCTTCTGACTTGCATGATGGCGGGGGAGGTAGAGGTTTGAGGACAAGAGAGACTGAGAGGTCAAGATTTTCATGTAAGCAATCAGATATGAAGTTCGAGTCCATGATGTCATCTTACTATTACATTTGCTAGTTCATAATTCTTGCACAGAAAAGAACCAAAGGTTTAATTGTACTGTTGGCTGGTGTTTTAGGGAATTTGGCCTTAAGCAGCACGTTGAACGTGCGGTGACTATTTGATATGACATGCTCTGTGTACCGAGACTCCCATCCCTAATTCTCGGGTGCTACAGCTCCTGCCTTGTTTACGTTTTTCCTAAGAGTGATATTCTATTTTTTTCTATGAGAAACACAGTAACCAATAAAATGACTGCATATTCCTAACTGTACGTAGTAAGGAAATGCACACTTTGTTTTTATTTTTCAAAGTTTCATTCTAAAAGTAGTCCAGGTAAAGTTTATATGAAAGCATTTTTATCACAAAATAAAAATTTGCAAGTAAAAATGTCAAACAAGACCACAAACAAACATAAACCTTACCTGACCCAAATTTTTATTGCAGCATCTGAGAGGCACAACAGAAAATCATTTATTACCACCTATAATTCTGTGCTCAATATTTTATTGAATTACCCTCACATATTATTAAAAACCATAAGGAAACATTTCTCTACTTAAAAACATTGTTATTTTTCTGTATAATCACAATGCACCAAGGGAGATAAAATATATTTTAATGCCATACAAGGTAGATTGGCATTAAATATAGCTTTGTTTGGAAAGACTCATTTGTAGTACATTTTCTTGTCCTAAATATGTTTATAAAAGTGGTATTAAAATAATAAGCAAATCTTTGTGAGTCACTCATAGAAAATAAACTAGCATTCGATATAAGCCACTATTAGATATTCCATAGGTCTAATAGATTTTCAGGGAAATAATCACCACAAGACACATAGCTGGGGTTAGAGCCCAAGTTCGTAAACCCTCAGATTTTCTAATGGTATCTAATCATTTAGATTCTTTTTTTTTCATATATGTAACTTTACAGGTTTTTAAAATATTCTTATTGTTGTTCAAGTACAGTTGTCTCCATTTTCCCCCACCACTCATTTAGATTCTTAAAGAATTTGCATACTAAGTAAAAAATAAAGGGACAAAACCTATATTTTATGAGCTCTTGTGGACCTACTGTTGCTTGTCTGTCACAGGGAATTTGTGACACTATTTTGGATAATACCCAGTGAAACCTATGAAAATAACCAACAACAAAAGCTTTTATTCTAACGAGTCTGCTAATATTCAAAAGAGACTTTGGAGGGTGAAACTACACACCACCATCTTTTCAGCACTGGATCAAGGAAAGGTCAGTCTCTGGACATTATTTTTGATTATATGTTAACATGCACAGGAAAAGAACTGCGGTTATTTTGGGATCCAAAGGACAGCCAGTTCATGAAATTATAATGTTGCTGTAGTGGGAAATGCAATTGAAACGCTTTTTGGTTTGGATGGTCACCGTAATGAGGCTGCTCAGGGAAAAATCTGATGAGGAGACATAAAGGAATTGGGAGTGTAACTGACTCGTTTATTTGGAAACACACAATTCAACGCAGGCTGGAGGGAAGTATTTGGTTCTAAGTAAATGGCATGTGAACAGCCAGCTAAACACTGTTCTCCTCACTCAGCACACTGCACTATGATACCTGCCTTCCCACACTGCACTATGATACCTGCCTTCCCCAGACGAGTGAAGTATTTCTCCTTGTGCCATTCTGAGTGGACAACAAGCCCAGCTTTGCCCCATGTACGTCGCCATCATGGGCTCAGGCAGGGAAACAGAACCTCAGGGCTCTCAGCACAGATGGCCCAGAAGGCCTGACAGGATCTGGGGTCACAAGTTGTGCAGGGGTCAGAAATGCCTCTCGGGGGGGTTGATCTTCTCATGGGATTCGTTTCCATCAACCTAGGTAACCACAAATCACCTCAGTAGGTTCCCTAGAGCTAAATGTTCCGTGCATTTCTGGAGGCAACAACTTGTTAAGTGTGTTTATCTATTCAGTAATACACATTTTAAAGAAACTTGTCATTTTTAGCTTAATGCAATGAGACTTGCTATTCTTAAAAATTCCTTACAGTTGCTCTATTGCATTTGTCCCAATTTTTCCCCCTTTGCCCTGCTCTGCACAGCCCACCCTCTGCTCCCACAGTCAATCCCCAACTGTTGTCCATGACCATGGGTCATTCATACACATTCTTTGTCTAGTCCTTCCCCTTCTTTCTACCGTTATCCACCTGCTCCCTGCTAGCCTCTCGGTCTGTTCCATGTTTCTATGCCTCTGGTTCTGTTTTGCTTGTTAGTATATTCTGTTCATTAGGCTCCTCTTATAAGTGACATTGTATGGTATTTGTCCTTCACTGACTGGCTTATTTTACTTACCATAATATTCTCCAGTTCCACCCATGCTGTCACAGATGGTCAGAATTACTTGTTTCTTTCTGCCACATAAAATTCCATTGTATAAATGCACCACAGTTTTTTGATCCACTCATCTACTGATAGGCACTTAGGCTGGTCCAGCATTTGGCTATTGTAATTAGTCCTGTTATGAACTTAGAGATGTGTGAGTTCTTTTGAATTGATGTTTCAGAATTCTTAGGGTATATTCCCAACAGTGAAATTGCTGGGTCAAAAGAAGTTCTGTTTTTAATTTTTTGAGGTCCACTGTGGCTGCACCATCTTCATTCCCACCAACAGCGCACTAGGGTTCCCTTTTCTCCACATCCTCTCCAACACTTATTGTTTGTTGATTTTTCAATGATAGCCATTTTGGCAGGTGTGAATTTGATATCTCATTGTGGTTTTAATTTGCATGTCCCTGGTGGTGGTGATCTCGAGCATCTTTTCATATGCCTAAGGGCCGTCTGTATGCCCTCTTTGGAGAATTGTCTTTTCAGGTCTTGGCTCGTTTTTAATTGGATTGTTTGTCTTCCTGGTGTTAAGTGATATGAGTTCTTTATATATTTTGGAGATTAAACCCTTGTCCAATGTATTGTTGGCAAATATGCTCTCCTATATGGTAGGTTACCTTTTCATTTTTATGATGGTTTCTTCAACTCTGTTAGAGCCTTCTTACTCTGATGTAGTCCCATTGGTTTATTTTCACTTTATTTCTCTTGCCTTAAGAGATATGTCAGCAAAAATATTGCTATGTAGGGTATCTGAAATTTTACTACCTATGTTTTCTTCTAGGACTTTTATGGTATCAAAGCTTATATTTAAGTCTTTTACCCATTTAGAGTTTATTCTAAATGGAGTTAGGGTATGGTATAAATTGGTGTTCTAGTTTTTAACTTTTTGCATATACCAGTCCAGTTCTCCTAATGCCATTTGTTGAAGAGATTATTTTTACTTCATTTTATGTTCATGTCCTCTTTGTCAAATATTAATTGACCATAGAGACATGGATTTATTTCTGGGCTATCTGTTCTGTTCCATTGATCAATGTGTCTGTTTTTATGCCATTACTAGACTTTTTTTTATTATTACAATGGCCTTGTAGTTAGATATCAGGTATTGTGATCCTACATTGTTCTTCTTTCTCAAGATTGTTTAGGCTATTTGGGGTCTTTTTTGGTTGTATATAAATTTTTTAAATGTTTGTTTTAAATCTGTGAAATATGCCATTGATATTTTAATAGGAATTACACTTAATCTATAGATTGCTTTGGGTAGTGTGGTCATTTAAATGATATAAATTCTTCCAATCCATGAACAAATTCTTCCAAATTTGTATCTTCCTTAATTTCTTTCTTCAGTGTTGTGTAGTTTCCTTAGTACAGGCCTTTTACTTCCTTGGTTAAATTTACTCCTAAGTACTTTATTTTTCCTGTTGCTATAGTAACTTTTTTTCACCTAGTTTCTCATTCTGATGGTTCATTGTTGGTGTACAAATATTTACTTTGAATCCTGCTATTTTGCCAAATTAACTTAATAGGTCGAGTAGGTTTTGGTGGAGCCTATATGGTTTTCTATGTACACTATCAAGTGATCTGCAAATAATAACAGTTTTACTTCCTCCTTTCCAATTTGGATGCCTTTTATTTCTTTTTCTTGTCTGATTGCTGTGGCTACAACTTCCAGTACTATGTTGAGTAAGACTGGTGAGAGTGGATATCTTTGTCTCCTTGATCTTAATAGAAAAGTTTTTAGTTTTTCCCCATCGAGTATGATGTCAGCAGTAGGTTGCTCATATATGACATTTATTATGCTGAGATATGCTCCCTTTATTCACACTTTTCAGAGTATTTTTAAGCATAAATGAGTCCTGGATTTTATCAAATGCTTTTTCAGCATCTGTTGGTAAGATCATGTGATTGTTTCCCTTCATTTCGTTTATGTGGTTTATTACATTTATTGATTTGTGAATGTTGTACCTATCTTTGCATCCCTGTGATGATTCCCACTTAATCATGGTGTATATAATCTTTTTAATGTATTGCTGGATCCAGATTGCCAATATTGGTTGAGGATTTTAGCATCTATGTTCAGCAGAGATGCTGGCCTGTGCTTTTCTTCTTTTGTTGTGTCTCTCCCTGAGTGTGAATTTAGGATAATGTTGCCCTCGTCAAAAGTTTGGGAGTCTTCCCACTTCTTAAATCTTTTTAGAATAGTTTGAGAAGGATAGCAGTTAGTTCTTCCACAAATATTTAGTAAAATCTACCTGTGAAGCTATTTGGTCCTTGGCTTTTGTGTGCCAGGTGTTTTTTAATTACCACTTCAATTTCAGTAGTTTTTATCAGTCTCTTTAGGTCTTCTGCTTAGTCTAGATTCAGTTTTGGAAGATTGTATGTTTCTAGAAATTTATCCATTTCACTCATATTGTTCAATTTCTTGGCATGTGGTTGTTCATAGTAATTTTTTATAATCCTTTGTATTTATCTGGTATCAGTTGTAACTTCTTTCTTTTCTGATTTTACATATTTGGGTCCTCCCTCTTTTTTTCTTGATGAGTCTGGTTAAAGGTTTGTCAGTGTTGTTTATCTTTTCAAAGAACCAGCTCTTGAATTTATTGATCCTTTGGATTTTTTTAAGTCTCTATATCACTTAATTCTGATATTATCTTGGTTGTTTCCTTCCTTCTACTTGCTATGGGCTTTGTTTGTTGCTCTTCCTCTAGTTCTTGTAGGTGTAGAGTTAGGTGGTTTATTTGAGATTTTTTCCATCTTCTTAGGTAGGCCTGTATTTTTATGAATTTCCCCTCTTGGGATTGTTTTTGCTGTGTCTCATAGGTTTCGGGTTGGTGTGTGTTCATTTTCATGTGTTTCCAGATGCTTTCTGATTTCTTTCTTGATCTCATTGTTAACTCACTCATTATTTATTAACATATTATGTAGTCTCCATGTATTTGAATGCTTTTGAGTTTTTTCTTTGAGTTTGGCTTTTAGTTTCAAGCCATTGTGATTCAACAAGATGCTTGCTATAGTTTCAATTTATTTGACTATGTTAAGGCTTCTTTTGTGTCTTACTATGTGTTCTGTCTTAGAAAATGATCCATGTGCATTTGAGAAGAATATATCATTTGCTTCTTTGTGGTGAAATATTCTAGAAATATAAATTAAGTCCATTTGATCTAAAGTGTCATTCAATGCCAAATATCCTTGTTGATTCCTTGTTTGGAAGATATACCCATTGTTAACAGTGGGTGTTAATATCCTCTATGATGACTGTATTGCTGTTAATCTCTTTCTTGAAATCCTCCAAGGTTTTCCTTATATATAAGGAAATATAGGTGATCCTATGTTTCATGCATAGATGTTTACCAGGGTTCTATATTCTTGATGGACTACTCCCTTAAGTATTATGCAATGTTTTCTCTGTCTCTTATTATGGCCATTGTCTTGAAGTCTATTCTGTCTGATATAAGTATGTTACCCTGGCTTTTTTCAAAGTCTGTTTCCTTGCAATATTCTTTTCTATCCCTTCACTTTCAGTCTGTGTTGATCATTTGTTGTGAAGTGGGTCCTGGTCTCTTGTAGACAGCCTATGTGTGGGTCATGTTTTCTTATCCCTTCAATTACTCTTTGTCTTGTGATTGGAGCATTTAATGCATTTCCATTTAAGGTTATTATTGATAGGTACTTTTTCACTGTCATTTTTTTCTGTTTGCTCTGGTGTTCCTCTCTCTGTCTCTTTTTCTTCATCTTCTTAAAGTAGTCCCTGTAACATCTTTTGCAAATCTGCTTTGGTTGAAATATCCTCTTTTAACCTATTTTTTTTTTTTTTTGGTCTGGAAAACTTATTTCACTTTCCATTTTATATTTTCTATTATTTTATTGTTGTTCAATTACAATTGTCTGCATTTACTCCCCACCACTTCCCCCCCACCTTAGCCAAACCATCCTCCCTCCCTTGCTTCCACCCCCCCTTTCATTTTAAATGATAGCTTTGCTGGGTACTGTAGTCTTGGTTTCTGTCCTTTGTTTTTCATTATTTGTAATATTTTTGGTCATACTCTAATTACTCAACATTGTCAACAGTGTTTCTGTTGAGTAATTAGCTGATAGCTTTATCAGAGCTCCCTTGTATGTTACTAATTGTTTTGCTCTTGTTGCCTTAAATATTCTCTCTTTGTCTTTAAATTTTATCATTTTAATTATGATGTGTCTTGGAGTGGGCTTGTTTCATCTTGATTGGGGCATTTTGTACTTCCTGGACTTGCATGACGTTTTACCTCACCAAGTTGGCAAAGTCTTCTGTTTACTTTTTCAAACAGGTTTTCTATCCCTTGTTCCCGTTCTTCTCCTTCTGGTATTCCTGTGATGCAAATAATATTATATTTATGTTCTCCTGTAGCTCCCTTAAACTAGTTTCATTCTTTTTGTGTCTTTTTTCACTTTGTTGCTCTGACTGGGTGTTTTTTTTTTTTTTTCTACCTTGTGTTCCAACTCTTTTATTCAGTCCTCTGCTTCAACTAGCCTGCTTTTAATATCTTCTAGTCTTCTTTTTTAGTAATTGTATTTTTCACTTCCTCCTGGCTCTTATTCATAATTTCTCTTCACTTTTGCTGATGTAGTTCCCTGTAGCTCCCATAGAATTCCTTGTAATTCTCACTAAGTTCCTTGAGCATCCTTATGAACATTGTTTTAACACTATATCTGAGAGATTACTTACCTCAATTTCATTTAGTACCCTTTCTGGGTATTCCTCATTTCCTTTTGATTGAAAATTGTTTCTTTGTCTCCCCATTTAGGTGGCTCTTTTTGTTTGTTTCTGCATATTAGATTGATCTGCTTTGATACCCTGTCTTTGTGGGGGTTCTCTTTTATGGTGGATGATCTGTGGAACTGAGTGGTGAGGTCTTCTTGGTCTGTGTGGGAGGCTGTTGGAATGCCCTTTGTGCCATTTATGTGGGGTCTTTTGTTACAATTGTTTTTTTGTTGCTGTTGGGTATTCTTTGGTAGGTACTTCCTCCTGTCTGACCAAGAGCCACACTGCTCATTATTCTTGTATGTTGTTTCACAGGTGCTGCCAGAACAAAACAAAACAACTTAGGAAACAAAACCCACACCTGCAAAAATAACCCGTAACCACAACCACACTATCAGCAACAGATGAGCAAATATTAATAAAGATAGAAAGAAATAAAGACTAGTATAAAAAAGAAAAGTGAATATGAGATGACTAACAGAAAGGAAAATGATTTTGAGATCTTATGGGGGTAACAAAATAATAAGAGTAGGGAATATAAACAAGGCAAAGACAGGAAGAAAAGAAAGTTTACAACATAAATAAACAAGGGAAAGAAGAAGACAAAATGGAGTAAGAACAGGGAAGAATATAATATGAAGTTTAAAAGAAAGTAGAAAACTAGTGAATAAATAGAAACAAAATTAAAGAAAAACAACCACTACAGCAATGTCGATGACAAATGAGCAAAGATTAATGAAGGTAGAGAGAGAATAAGAGCAAGAAAAGAATGAAAATAGATTATGAGATGTCAAAAGGAAAGAAAAGTGATTTTGAGAGAATAGAAGAAGAAATAATAAGAGTAAAAATAAAATCCAGGCTAAGAGAAAGAAAAATAAAATTTTAAATGAAAATAAGAAAGTGCAAGAGGAAAGCAATATGGAGTAGGAGAAGGCAACAGTAAAATTTGAGATTTGTAATCCAAAAATAATGAATACATAGGAATAAAATTGAAGAAATACAACAAAAGCCACCGTATCAACAACAAATGAGCAAAGATTAATAAAAGTGGAGAGAAAACAAAGACATTATGAGAAAGGGAAAAATGAGTGTGAGATGAGTAATGACAAAAAAAAATGGTTTTGAGTGGTTGGAAGGAAAATAAATAGTAAAAGTGTGGAATAGACACAAGGTGCAAAAAAGGAAAAAATAAAATTTAAAACAAAAATAAGAAGAGGGGGAAGAAGAGGGAATAAAAAGGGGGAAGTAAAATACGGGATTTTAAAGTAAAATTAAAGTTTAAAAAATAGTGAAATGATAGGAAATAAATTGAAGAAAAGGAAAAAAATGTTAAAAAGTTATGCTAGAGGGGGGAAAATGATGCAAATAATGAACACCAAGGTGGAATTCATCTCAACAGAGTCTAGTGTTTGCCACTGATTTTTCTTTCTGGATCTGCCCCTGATAATGTGAGATGCTGTCCTAGCCTGGACCTGGGCAGCCTGTTCACAGCTGAAAGAGATCCATAGCCTATGCCTAGCTCCTTCAGGTGTGGTTGGTCTTCCCTGTTCTGCCCTGCTTTCCATCAACAAGTTCTAGGAGTGGTTCATCTAATGTTTGAGAGGACTGCAAGTACAACCTATGCTTGCCTCCACAGGGGGTTCTGGTAAGATCTGGAGGGTGGGTCACTCCTGGGAGGTGCTGCTCAGCCTTCAGGGAAGACAGTAGCAGTCTTCCTACCCTCTTGCCGCACATTTTGGCCTGTCCCATTATTTGCAATAATGGATAGTTTCTGATGAATTAGCTGTCCGTTTCCTGTGAGGGGCCAATCTGTGTAAAAGGGTCAGCTCTTTCCTGCTTGGCGCGGTTGGCAGCTCTGTATAAGAGCTGAGGCTGGGCAGGGCTCTGAACACCCCCTGCTGAGACTGTTTCTAGTCTCTCTGCTCTGATGGTTTGAGTGGATCAGCCCCCCCCCCGCCCCCAAACAGCGTAACATGTAATATCTGATAGAAGTTCAGAAAGAGTCCTTTCAGAGCTTCTCCTTCTTTCCCCTGTAGATATGCACCTAGCAGGGGGTTCCTGAGCCTGGCCTCACTGATCTGCAGAGCCTGCAATCTCACAGGTGGGAGTTTGGCGTGTCTGCCTGTTAGGGGATCTGCCTGGCTGCAGAAGATCTCAGGTGCTCGGATCCTAGCTGTCCACTTCCCAGCCTGCTGCGTTCACAGGAGGCTCAGACCCCAGCTCTCCTCTCTGTTCAGGCCCCTGCTTGCCAGCTGCACTGGGTTGGGTCCCATCATCTCTTCCGTGTGTCACTTTCTGTGCTTCCTGCTCAGCTGGACTCAGTGGGAACAAACCACATTTTCATTCTGGTTTCTTTGTTGGCAGAGCCGCCGCACACGTGAGCATGGGTTCCCTGCCCTGTCGCGCTTCAGCTCCCTTTTTTAAAACATCCCTGTGTGGCACTCAGGGAATTTGCAGCCCTGAGCCATGGGGCAGCTTGCTTACGTGCTCCACTTGCCCGAAAAGCAGAAAGTCTCTCTAAGTCAAGGCTGTCCACATCTTGCCCGTTCCGACAGTTTTAGGAGATAGAGTTTGTCCCTGGAACTCTCCTGGTTGGCACTGCAGCCGGACACGTTTCTCACTGTGTGCGTGCAACCTAAGTCTCCCAGACTTCGTACATTCTTCCAATCCACTCCCAGTTAGGATTGGGGGTTTTCTTGTGTGGGTCCAGGGCTCTCCCTCTGGGAGTGGAGGGAACTATTAAGCTGCATTTTCTGTCTGATTTTTTCCTCTGCTGAACAGGTCCTATACAGCATTTCCCCTTCAGCTTGTAAAACCTCTTACCGGACAGTGCAAAGTATCCTCTGTACTCCTTGGCTTCAAAAATTCACATCAGCTGAGATTCCACTGATTGTTCAGGTCACTTGTCAGAAGATCAGCCAAACATCCACCGAGCTCAGCTTCTACCTACTCATCCACCACCTTCTTCTCTCTCAAGACTTGTTATTTTTAAGTTTGTATTCTTAAAGGATATCTTTCTTAAAACTCAAAGCTTTTATCAGTGTATGTATATATACATATGTATATATACATATATTCACATATATACACATACATATATATACATGTGTATATGTATATATATAAAAAACAGATACGCATGTATGGAATTCAAAGATAATACAAGAATTATACAGGGAATATATGTGTGTGTATTTATATACACAGATGTACATGGTGTGTACATGTACATCCCACACAGGGATTGATGGATGGAGATATATATATATATATATATATATATATATATATAATCTCCTGTATATCCCAGGGATGTATATATACACACTCACATGTATAATCCTGAATCTATATTTTGTAGCTTTTTGTACAAGAGGATATAGATATATAAATATGTATACCTGCATTTCCTTGTACTATTCTTGTATTATCCTTGAGATATACATATATACATGCATATACACACATGCATATATATGTACCATTTTGTAAATTTTTTGTAGAGATAGATGCTTTTAAATTGCCTTCACATTAAATGAAGTGGATGGTTTTGTGCTAGAATTAGGTATTACTCACTTTATCCTTCAGGTTTATTTATTTCTTTGGCAGACATTTCTACTTCCTTTTCAGAATCCTAATAATCTGTATAAACTGAATCAGCTCACTTTCCTCCAAATATATAATTTTTTATTATTTTCTTCTTTTTGTTCCTTCTCTTTCACTCTTAAAGAAGTTTTCTACTTATTCCTCAACATCACATACAATTTTTTATGATATAATAATACACTTTCTCTCTTGGTACCTCTAATGCATGTTAGTTCATTACTGTGTTTTCAGTTACCTTATATGTCATTAGCTCTCTTAACTTCTTTTAGTTTTATTCTGATTCTCAAAAAGCCAGTTCCATTTCATATCATTTTTTTCTCTTATGTAATAAAGTTTTTATTATTTTACTTTATTGAATACACAACATATGTATTTAAAACATTGTGTTGCTTTCTTGTAGAAACCTTTTGCATATTTATAAGTTATTCTGCAACTTAAAGTCAATCATTTACTTTTTTGTTGTGGTGATCACCTAAATAACTTTTCCCTCTCTTCACTTAACCTGGATAAGGATATATGAAGAGTGGCAGGATAAAGAAAGATGACCTATGTGCATCCAATATTCTTACCTAAATGTGCGTGTAATCCCTTTGGACCACATCACCATCACATGAAACATGTGATTTTGTTCTAAAGGCATCTGTCAGTGTTGCTTTCCTGGACCAGGAAGACCTTTCTTTCTTCTCAGAGCCTAGAGAAATGAATTTCTTCATGGGCAAATTGTAGCTCTTCTGTAGAAATAGTACCTTACATAATATAGTAATTCCCAGAATATCCAGCTAACCCAACGCTTCTTATAAATCTCTGCTTGACCCCACACCAGGGTGTTCCAATATGTCTTTTGCCAATGGCCATATCCCTCAAATTTTAGGAAAGGGTAAAGGATCTCAGATATTTTTTATTTTGCTTTTTATTGGCATAAAATTTTAATAGAATGTAATATTTATTTATTTTTAAATGATGCTGATTCCATCATAGTCTCAAAAACTGAAGGAAGGGCCGCTTTGTCAGGTAAGGCCTGGTGTCACATGATGTCACTGACATATTTCTAAAAGCTAAAATAGGAATCCACTCATCCTTGAAGTTTCACCCAGACGTTCTTTGATTTTAAACAATGAACAGTTCTTTGTCTAAGAAAAACAGCATTATTAAATTATCTTCCATAGTTGGAAAGGAAAACTATCTGAGTTGCAGGAAGTCCATAGTAAAATAAAATCATATGAAGTAAACTAAACTTATGAATAACATATGTGTGGAATCTTTGAACAAAAGCTTTTGTTGGTTTAGCATGAAAACAGCAGGAGCTTGTGTTGTTGTCTTGGACAGAAGAAGCCTGTAACAATTTGCTGAAGTAGAAACTCCATTTTTAATCCCAAACTTCAAAATAGGCCCCTTTGTTATTTTTAACGATGATGTGATTTGAGTAAGAGACCTGGCCCCAAGTTTTGCTGTGGTTGGATCATGGCTGAGAAACACATTGAGAGTCCCTTTACCTGTCTACCAGGTAGGCAGGAGCTCTGCCCTTGGAACATCCCTGTGCCTACCAGTGGAGCAGTGGGACCAGGGAAAGAGCCATATTCCACCGTCTGCATGTAAGTTAGCAAATTTCATTGTCTTCAGTGCAGAGAAACAGCATTGAGACCCTCCAGGCAAACTACACTTCACTGTATTTTCGGTGTCCGCATTGACTGTCTGCTGGAATGGCAAGCCCTGAGACAGTTGGTGACAATGACAAACTTTCCTCGGAAGTCCTTCCTTGACTCCTTCTCACCTTTTCTAAATTTGTGGAGGCACATTTCATGAGGGTAGT
This sequence comes from Anoura caudifer, assembly GCA_004027475.1. NCBI lineage: Eukaryota > Metazoa > Chordata > Mammalia > Chiroptera > Phyllostomidae > Anoura > Anoura caudifer. The sequence continues at coordinate 18,056 of PVKU01005862.1, read as the reverse complement.
TAACGGTCCACTGAAATTAGGGGAATCTTGAAAGGTCCAAGTATCCACCATCACATATTTGCAAAATCTCAGAGTTTGTCTTCCAACTGCATTGATCACAGTGAGCTCCTGGGTTCAACATGAGCAGTTCCTGCTTCTGTCCAGCAAAGAAGAAACAGAGGCAACTGTAAGTACCGTTGAGTGCCAAGTTAAAACCCTAAAATGTCAAGTGACCTGGAATAAAAAAAAATCATAAAAATATTAAAGAATTCAAAAAATGCCGTATAATAATTTTTATGCTTTCTCTTAAATGGAAACAAGGGAGGGAGGAGGGTTTGTTTGGCTGGGGTGCAGAGGGGAGTGGTGGGGAGTAAACGCAGATAACTGTAATTGAACAACAATAAAATAAATAAACAAACAAATAAATGGATAATAGAATACTTTCATTTCTTTTTGTGGAGAGAAATTTTTAGCATACAAGTTTTCCAAATAAGTATAATAGAATGAGTGGGAGTTAAGCAATATGAAATAACTCTTGTGTTTCTGTTGTAAAAAAAAGCAAATTCGTTCATATTGAATACTTCCTCTGAAAGACAGGCAGATGCTAAAAAGTATTTTCACGTTTAAGGATATTGGTCAGGATGTATTTAGTTTCAATAAATATAGGCAGTTCAAGTGCTTGGGTGACCCAGGGTCTGTGTCCCAGAGGCAGAGCTCAGACATATGGGGGACCAACCACCTCATTGCAGCCAAAGGATGAGACGGACATTCTGGAACATGGGGCATAGCCCACCTCACTAATTCTGATATTCTCTGCTATTGTGTCTTCTGGCCAAATATTGCTGCCCCACATGGCATGTCAAAACCCAGTATTTTCAAAACTCTCACTACCATTTTTGTGACTTGAATAGACTCAATATGCAGAATGAAGGAATTATATTCCAAAATACTAAACTGATATGAAACCCAAAGTACACAAAGTACCTTATTCTCTATGAATTTTCACAACTGTGATTTGCGTTGAAATATGTATCTTCCTCTACTGCATTCTGTGGCTCATTAGCTGGCACCTACACTATTCATTCCTGTCAATTTTCCTCTTCAAAGAAGTCTACTCCTCTCTCCAGTATTTCCATCACCATAAACCAAATTTGGGATATTTTGTCATTTTTCTGGTGCCATACCACCTGCCAGCTACATTCCTCCCCAAAAATCTCAAGCACATTGACCTCTTCTTGACCTTGTTACAATTATCTGTTGACTGTTGAGTCACAACTTGATGTTTTGAAAAAGATCATTGTACCTCAATCACATTCTCATGAACCTCATGGGCTACCGTCATCAGAATATCAACATACATGGCTGTACTACTCATAAGTAGTCAAATGCTTAGTTCCTATCAATTCATGTGTTGTTTTGTTTGTTTTTTCTTATTTTTTCCCTTTCAAAAATCATTTAATGCCCCTTTAAAATGGTCCTTATCATACAGGCTAATTTACATATACATTATTTTTTAATATTTCTCTCTTTTTTATTGTTCAAGTCCAGTTGTCCTCATTTTCACACCACTACTCCCCCTCACCCCGCCAATGCCCACCTCCCACCCTTGATCCTAACCCCCGTGGCTTTGTCCATGTGTCCTCTATATGTCTTCTTTGACCACTCATCCGCCTTTTCCCCCTGTTACACCTACAACCTCCCTTCTGGTTACTGTCAGTTTGTTCTTTATTTTAATGTTTCTGGGTACATTTTGCTTCTTTGTTTGGTTGATTAGGTTCCACTTAGAGGTGAGATCATATGGTATTTCTTTTCACTGCCTGCCTTATTTCACTGAGCATAATGCTCTCCAGATCCATTCATGCTGTCATGAAGAATAGTAGTTGCTCTTTCTTTCTGTTGTGTAGTATTCCATTTTGTAAATGTACAGTAGTTTTTTGATCCACTTATTTACTGATGGGCTCTTAGGTTGTTTCCAACATTTGGCTATTGTAAATTGTGCTGCTATGAACTTTGGGGTGCACAGTTTCTTTCAAATTGGTGTTTCAGGGTGCTTAGGGTATAATCCCAGCAGTGGAATTGCTGAGTGAAAGGCAATTACAAAGTTTTTCGTTTTCGGAGAACATTCCATACTGTTTTCCACAGTAGCGACGCCAGTCTGCATTCCCACCCACAGTGCACTAGGATTTCCTTTTCTGTAGAACCTCACCAACACTTGTTGTTTGGAGATTTGTTTAAGATGGCCATTCTGACCAGTGTGACATGGCATCTCACTGTGGTTTTAATTTGTATCTCTCTGATGGGTAGTGATCCTGAGATTCCTTTCATATGTCTCTGGGCCCTCTGCATGTCCTCTGTGGACAAGTGTCAGTCCAGGTCCTTTGCCCATTTTTTAATTGGGTTGTTTGTCTACCTGGAGTGGAGCTGTGTGAGTTGTTCTTTATATATTTTGGAGATAAAACCCTTGTCCAAGGCATCATTTGCAAATATGTTTTCCCATATGGCTGATTCCCTTTTCATTTTGCTGATGTTTTCTTTAGTTGTGCAGAAACTTTTTCAAATGAAGTCCTATTTGTTTATTCTGTCCTTTTTGTTCCTTTCTCTAGAGGACATATTGGTGAAAATACTGCTGCATGGAATATCTGAGATTTTCCTACCTATGTTCTCCTCTAGGACATTTATGGTGTTGCAATTTATTTTTAAGTCTTTCATCCATCTTGAGTTTATTTTTGTATATGGTGTAAGTAGGTGGTCGAGTTTCATATTTTTTGCATATAGCTGTCCAGATAACCCAACACCATTTGTTGAAGAGGCTATAATTACTCTATTTTATGCTTCTGCCAACTTTGTTGAATGGTAATTGACCATAGAGACTTGAGTTTATTTCTGGGCTCTCTATTCTGTTCTACTGATCTACACATTTTTCTTATGCCAGTACCACACTGTTTTGATCACAGTTGCCTTGTAATATAGTTTGAAATCAGGTATTGCGATCCCTCCTACTTTGTTCTTCTTTCTCAAAATTGTTGTGGCTATACAGGGTAGTTTATGGTTGCATATAATTTTTTCAAATGTTTGTTTTGTATCTATGAAATATGTCATTGGTACATTAATAGGGATTGTGTTGAATCTATAAATCCCTCTGGGTGTTATGGACACTTTCATGATGTTAATTCTTCTAATCCATGAATGAGGTATATGCTTCCATTTGAGTCTTCCTTAATTTCTTTCTTCAGTTTTGTGTAGTTTTCTGAGTAGAGGTCTTTTACCCCTTTTGTTAGGTTTATCCCATGGTACTTTAGTTTTATTGTTGCTATAGCAAAATTTTTTCCCCTGATTCCTATTTCTGGTATTTCATTGTTGGTGTGTAAAAATAACTTTGGTTTCTGAAATATTGGTGGAAAAATATAAAGGAAAAAGGGACACTGCTGTCTTCAGTTAGATTGTTTTTAGATTACTTTCTCTCACTTGGTGGTGGTTAGCTTGTTAATTATCTGTCTATTCTAGTTCAATGTCAGCTTCTTGACAGTGGGCCCTCTGACTATATTTTTCAGAATTGTATCCCAAGGACCCCTAAAAATAATGGTTTAAAGAATGTACGCATTTAAAATTACTGTTGTAGAGTTAAGAGGATGATGGTTGTGCAGAGAAATACAAATAACACTTAAGAACACACCATATAAATTAGGACTATTTCCTTTTAGGTAAGTTCCCAGTTCCTGATAAGCATGTGTCCAGTGACAAATCTGTTACAGTGATGTATGGAAACTTGCATTATAAGTAAAACCTGTGGATTCGAACCATGGGGAAGAGAACCAAACATCTACGGTCCTAAACAGCAAATCTGCTAGGACTATTTCAATGGAAACCTTGTATTTTGGGAAGGATAATGTAATCAAGGCTCTTTACCAAAAAGAAGACTACAGGATTGAGATGGTGATTTCAGGGATAGAATAACTTGCATTCATTCCTGTTTCTGACTTGTATGTTGAAAGGAATATCCCCTAAAAGCCTGAGAATATTAGTTTGCTGATTCAAATGACCTAAATTGCTGCTTGCCTTAGTTCTGTAGAAAGGATACTGTCATACATATGCAGCAAATTTAAGAAAGATTCCATACTTTGTCCAAAAAAATGGTTCCTCCAATATTGCTTTCATACCACTGTTAATGCATTCATTCATTTAACACACATCTATCACTGGTATGTGGGAACTTTTGTGCACATGGGCATTTATTAATTGGAACAATTATTATCAGTCCCCACAGAAGTCCGGTAAGCAGACTTGACCTTTAATTCTCAACCTTGGGTGCACATTCACATCTTTGGGGCAGTTTTATAATCACTTGCAGCTAGGTCCCGCCAAAGGAGAGCTCATTCCAATTAAATTTGAATTTCTGAGTTAGGGGTCAAAATATGGATGTTGTAAACTTCCTCTTGAATAGCTGGGGTTGCCTGATGAGTTATTGCCACTTGCTAGTGAGGCAGTTCTTTCTTCATGCTCTTCTGATCTGAGGTGATGCTCCCTGAACCCAAATCAGCCCAACGTGAGTGTCATTTCCCCCATTTTTTCCATTCTAGCTCAGACTGGCTGAGAGATTTTGCTTTTCTGAATTTTTCAATCAGCTCTGTGTCAGCTTAATGTTTCTTGGATTTGTAAATATACTTTCTAGTAGAGAGCCAATAATGAGATGACTTTCAAGACTACATCCACCCATTCTACAGGTTAGAGAAAACTGCAGAGAAGCCATTGATCCCTGGACAGTCACTGTGGCTCCTTCTCTAGGTAACTAGGAATCACCTCTATCCAACCCCACAAACCACTTGCATCATGCATAACATTTCACCTGAGTTACCCCAGGTTAAAATAATCTAAAGAATGAAATATATCTTTTATTTAAAAAAGTCTGCCAAATGGGACCTGGTATTTTTTTCTTTTGTTAAAATATATTTTATTGATTATGCTATTACATTTGTCCCATTTCTCCCCCATCATTCCCCTCCACCCTGCACACCCCCTCCCACCCACATTTCCCCCTTTAGTTCATGTCCATGTGTCATAAGTTCTTTAGCTTCTACTTTTCCCACACTATTCTTGCCCTCCCCATGTTTATTTTCTACCTACCATCTATGCTACTTATTCTCTGTACCTTTTCCCCTCTCTCCTCCTCTCATTCCCCTGTTGCTAACCCTCCAGGTGATCTCCATTTCTGTGTTTCTGTTCCTGTTCTAGCTGTTGGCTTAGTTTGCTTTTGTTTTAGGTGTGGTTGTTAATATCTGTGAGCTTGCTGTCTTTTTACTGTCCTATTTTTTATCTTCTTTTTCTTAGGTAAGTCCCTTTAACATTTCATATAATAAGGGCTGGGTGATGATGAACTCCTTTAACTTGACCTTATCTGAGAAGCGCTTTATCTTCCCTTCCATTCTAAAAGACAGCTGCGCTGAATAGAGCAATCTTGGATGTAGGTCCTTGACTTTCCTGACTTGGAATACATCTTCCCAGCCCCTTCTTGCCTGAAAGGTCTCTTTTGAGAAATCAGCTGACAATCTGATGAGAACTCCTTTGTAAGTGACTGTCCCCTTATCCCTTGCTGCTTCTGGAATTCTCTCCTTCATTTTTATCTTGGCTAATGGAATTATGATGTGCCTTGGTGTGTTTCTCCTTGGGTCCACCTTCTTCGGGACTCTCTGAGCTTCCTGGACTTCCTGGAAGTCTATTTCCTTTGCCAGATTGGGGAAATTCTCCTTTATTATTTGTTCAAATGTTTTCCACTTGTTGCTCTTCTTCTTCCCCTTCTGGTGCCCCTAAAATTTGGATGTTGGGATGTTTAAAGATGTCCTGGAGGTTCCTAAGCCTCTCCTCATTTTTTAAAATTCTTGTTTCTTCCTTGTTTTCTGTTTGGTTGTTTCTTTCTTCCTTCTGGTCCACTCCATTGATTTGGGTTCCAGTTTTCCTCCCATCTCTATTGGTTCCCTGTGCATTTTCCTTCATTTCGCTTATTGTAGCCTTCATTTTTTCATCTAATTTGTGAGCAAAATCAACCATTTCTGTGAGCATCACCAGGGCTTTGAACTGTGCATCTGATAGGTTGGTTATCTCTTTATCACTTAGATGAATTGGCTCTGGGGCTTTGATTTGTTCTCTGGTTTGAGCCCCCCCCCCTTTTTTTTGGTCTAGTTGCAGCTGTTACATAGTGAGGGGTGGAGCCTCAGGTGTTCTGCAGGGCGGGGCAACCCAGTCGCCGGGTAGTGACGCTGTTTGTGGGAGTGGGTTCCGAGAGGGAACAATGGCGCTTGCTCTGCTCTCAGATTCCAGTCCCTTCTGCCATTTCCCCTTCACCTGGATTATCTGCGCACGAATGTGGGACCACCTTGTCAGCCAGACGCCTTGCATGGCCTCACTGGGTCTGCACAGTTGCCACCCCATGCCAGGGGTCCACTAGCCGCCACCTGTGCACCTGGGGTCTTCCAGCTGCTGCCTGTGCACCTGGGATCTTCCAGCCGCTGCTGCCTGTGCATCCGGGATCTTCCAGCCGCTGCTGCCTGTGCACCCGAATCCACCAGCCTCCACTTTTTCCTGCCGTGACTCCGCCCTCTTACCGGTCTGGATGAATGGTTGTTGGAATTCTGTATAGTTCACTTTTCTATCAGTTCTGGTTGTTTTCTTGTTTCTAAATCTTTGTTGTCCTTAATTTTGGTTGTGCAAGGGGGCACAGTGTGTCCACCTATGCCTCCATCTTGGCCAGAAGTCAGGACCTAGTATTTTATAGATTGATAAAATAGGGTGTTTGGGGCTAGAGAGAATGGGCTGCTTTAAGATTTTTCTGTCCATCAAATAGTTGGAGTAGTGCCATGATTTTTAAAATTATAGTAAGTATCTGAAAAGTGATGAAATTTTCAGTCATCATGGAATTTTCAGATAAAGTGTGGCATAAAGACAGAAAATAACTTTTCCCCTATCCTGTGATCTTCTAGGAGGTAAGTGGAGAGTGTGAAAGAAAAAAACAAGACAAAGACCCCCAGACACATCATGTCAGGCAGCAGGGTTAATCTTGTCCTAAACAGGTTGAGCATGCGCCCATGTCCCTGACACAAAGTGACTTCTGTGGAATCTGAGGACAGGAGAGCAGGTGGCTACAGAAGCAGCCAGGTGCTCAGAGCTCCTGGTCACTAGCCAGTCCTTGAAATGCTAGCCCACTGGTGAAACTGATTGAATGAATGAATCCATTGTGATTGACATACTGGGAGCGCCCCAGGGTGCTTCTGGGCCATCATTTACATGCACATTGAAGCAGGACATTTAAGTGAATTGCTATGACCCATCCGCCTTTGTACACCAGCTCAAAATGCCAGTCTGTTAAGTCACTTCTTTCTTTCCTGTTGACTGTATTTGGATTAGGTGGTTGAGAACGCACATTTGGCCCAGCAAATTAATAGAGCTTTGGCAGTACGCGGGGCATAGGTGTCCTTCAGGGAGAAGAAGCTAGGAAAGCAAAACTATAAGTTGCATCCAATCACGGCAGGTCCCCTTCAGGCTGAACTCCCTGTTAAAGGCCAATTTTCTAATAAATCTGAGTGGGGTTTACTAAAACATCCACTGGCTGCATTTGTATAGTGCTAATTATTCTTGTTTGCATGTTTACCAAATTCATGAATCATCTCTGCTAATTGAGGATCATATCCAAGATGTTTAGTTTCTTTTTTTTTATGGCAAAAGCCCCGGGTGGGCAAATTACACCAGCGTAGCAGTGATGGTGCAAATATCACAAAGTTTTCCAGGATCAGAAATGGATGAGGCAGCAGCTTAGAGAAATGCTGCAGACTGGTGTGGACCTGCCAAGAGTAGGTGTTGCTTTTGCTTCACACAGCTCGTCACTTCCTGGGTTTAACGTGCTGTTAGTGAACATTGCGTTTGAATAAGCAGGGTACCCGGGTAACTAAACACCTTCTTTACAAATGAAATGACACAGACCGCAAGTAGCTCTGGTCCTACTTATCCCTCCCTTCAACTCAGTAGAAATCAGTATATAAAATGCAACCTATACTCAGAGCTTTAAAAAAAACAAAGAAGCCACAGTTTTTCTCTGGCCAGGTGGCTCCAGTTTCTTTCTTTCTTTCTTTCTTTCTTTCTTTCTTTCTTTCTTTCTTTCTTTCTTTCTTTCTTTCTTTCTTTCTTTCTTTCTTTC